>JAKKIK010000054.1:0-58459 GCA_024500135.1 Heterodera carotae
CTTTTATAAGCATATAACAAAAAAAAGTTGTTTTTCTTACTAATTAGACTACGTAGAATCCAGGAAAAAATATGTATTTACATATTTTTGACAGCTCTACTCATTTGTGAATTTCGATATCTTACAACAAAGCCATATTTTTGCGCTTTTCATCACTCATCATAACTAAGTCGTAAAAAAAAATGGTAAAAACCTAAAAATTCGGTCTCTAATGATGATCACTTTTAAGTTGAAAATCACGAATCCTATCGCAAGAAACTAATAAATTTCATCAATGTCTCTGTACGACGACATTGGAATTGAATCATCAACATCACTGAACAAAGAGGATAAATCGGAAAAAAAAGGTAAAATGATTAATGTGTATTGAGTTAGTATTCTTTTGCATTCCAGTCGATAATTACTCGGCCATGCAATCTGCGCAAAAAACTCAAACAGCTACGCTGTCGGTCAACAAGTTGAACTTGTCTTTTCTCAAATCTCAACTCGAAGCGAAGAAAGCTATCCTACAAAATGCGGCCGCTGCTGCATCTCAACAAGTTAGGCAATTTTGGACCCTGTCTAATTCATACATTGTCATCAAACAAGAAAATAGCTAGCGTCGCTCAACTTCCTACCGGGGAACTTGTCGCCACTTCTCCGAACATGTTTCATCAACAACCGAACAAAAAAGGCAGCACATTTAAGCTGAAACCGCACAAAGCAATACCATTGCCCATTGACTCGACCGGCACCTTCACCTTGGTGCCCAAATCATTAAAAGAAGACAAAGTAATGAACTATTTAAATAATTTGTGACTCTGTTGCTTTCGGTGTTCCTGTTTGGCGAACTGATGGTCGAAGACGAGTATAATCCAACCGCGCCTACTGATTATGCGGCGTTCAAACAGAAAAGGTGAGTGCTCGATATTGTACAATAAACATAAAGGAGAGAATTTTAGTTTTTTTCATGCTAAAATATAAATGACAAATAATTTTTTCTTTCAGAGAGCAACAACGGTTAAAGGTATAAATTGAAAAAGTTATGCACCCATCGTTAAATAAACACCTCATTCTAAAACAGGAGAAGATTGCCAAGGACATAGCGGATCGACTAGCCAAAGAGGCCTCAGAGGAAGCGGACAAACGCCGGAAGGGTGCTGCCATTGCTCCACCCACCACCTTTGAGTCCCGCGATGACAACGACGACACGTGTGGAGATAATGGTGTGACATCAGTGGTGGAGGAAGTATTGACTGTGGAGCAACAGCAACGCTGTGAACAGCTAAAATTGGCACAATTTGGCAAAGGCATGTCACGAGGGCTAGGCGTTGCTGCCAACATAATGGTGGGTGACGATATTGGACGCAGGACACTTCCCGGAATTTAATTACTAATTGGGAGGCGGGTTGGGTAAGGAATACCTCTACCCCACACCCAAGAATGTAACCAGGAGGGGGGCTGAGGGAGCTTCAGCCCCCAACCCCCGCCCCCCACGAAGCCAGAACTTGAAGCCACATTGTCTTAGTGATTTTACGCCCGAAACCAGCAGAACTTTTCAAACTTCGAGTCCCTTCCATGTTACTGCTTTTGGACGCATATCATCCCTAAGCAACCACTATCGGCACTGCCGGACCGCTATAAAAATTACTAATTGGTACGAGCAGAAAAAATTTTTATAGCAGGAGAAACTATGTAAATTTTCAGTTCTAACCCCGTCCCACTGAAACCAAGGTCTGGTTTGGTTGCACCCTAGTCCACATCCATTGATTCAGTTATTGCGTTTCACTAAACAGTTTATACTGCATGCTGATTTTTAGTCCAAAATGGGCTACCGACAGGGTGCCGGCCTCGGCGCCAAGGAACAGGGAATCAGCAGGCCGTTAGAGGTGAGCCATGAACAGAAAGACAGCATTTCATTAAGATGGGGTTACCTTTGTCGAAATTTTCAGGTACAACGGACGGGCAAAAACATAGGATTAATCTTTGGCGAAGAGGGCGCCTCAACAGTGATCACTTCATTGGAGGGGCTGATCCAGGATCAACAGCAAACGAATGGAAAATAAAAGAAAAACTGCCTTTCGTCAGAATTTACATCCACTAAAGGTTGGGGGAAAACTGAAATTGAAAGGCAGAAACAATTCTGTTGATTTTTTGCTTAAAAAGTTGTCATTTGTGAATTCGAACTAAAAGTGGAAACTCAAAAAATTCTCATAAATTTATTTATCACCAGACCTAAAACGCACTTGTTGCGGAAGGCACTCACTTTTGGATTGACACAATTTAATAAAACGAGGCATATGGAACGAATAGACGCATCCACCTTTTATTGCCAAAGTGGTTGGATAGTGAGCCATAAGCGAGACAAAAACATTGGTTGGTCAATTCGACGATATAGTCTGTGCTGATTTTACATTTTCCTGTCGTTGGTACTGGCATAAAAAGATCACAAATACATCCACGCGGGCAACGGCTTGCAATTTTAACTTATTTTGACTCTGAGAATAACAAACGGATGGGGACGAACAATTAGGTAGTAGTTAGCCGAAACGCAGAAAGTTTGGGTTTGCCTGACGATATTCGCGCAAAAACGGCGCATCATCATCAGCAACGAATTCTTTATGAATGGGACGGGAGATGAACGTTTTTTTGCTACTCAACACGGATGATGGATGTAATCCTCACCAGGATCAGCGGCACGGCCAAATCGCAAAAAGTTATTGTTAGCACGGCCAAATCGCAAAAATGTTGGATCGACGCCATTTTTTTGCCTGCCGAAACGGAGAAAGTTCGGTTCAGAAGCGGGAGCTGACGATTTTCCTTTAATTGAGGAAGGATCAATTGACAAATACCCGTCCAAAATAATTGAATATGCACCGAATCTGAGAAAATTCGAAGAAGTCCTCGTCGGAATTTGATGCACAATGGTGGGATCATCCATTGTGCCACTTCTTCCAAAGCCTGTCAAAGAGGCAAGTGGAAGGAGATCACTTTTTTCTGAGGTATTTGACCATACGCAGAAAGTTTGGGTCTGACTGGATTGAAGAAAGTGGCGAATTCGAAACCAGTGGAGCAATGTGCCCGTTGGAAGATATGCCAATAACGGTATGAGACTGAAAATCAAATTAAATTTAATCGGTACATACACACTTCCCTTCCCATTCGTAGTCAGATCTCTATTCGTATAATCGTCCGACTGACCTGTCCTAATACGCACCAAACAATGGCTGACTTAAGCAGAAGCTGTAGCCTAACATCTCTGTTGTTTTGTTGCCGAATGCCTGTTGTACTCATTGTTGCTATCGTTGTTATGGCCGTTTCTCCGGGCGGACGGCAATGAATTGGGCCACTAAAGTGTGCCGTTTTCGCTTGGCACATTCACTTATATTTGTGGCCCTCTTGTTCAATGAAGACGAAGAGGGGATAACCAACCCCAAATTGTCTTCCAAAATTAGTGTAAATTAAATTAGCTATAGAATCCATGCACCCCCCCCCCCCCTCTCCCCGCGCGGCGCAGCTGCCACAATGACTATAATGATGACAAAAACATTTGTTAGCATGTAAATTTACTTATTCAAGAAACATAAAGTAATTGTTATGTGATTGAATGGCAATGTGCCGGGCAGGCGGGCGGGCACATCTGCTGCACTGAATCTTCCCAAATAACTCACGCCAAGAATTTCTTTAGGATAACATTATGCATGCTCATGTCAATTGGTAAAAATGATTGAATTATACATACTGCTATTCGAAACCATGGAACCGGAAATATCGTCAAAACAGTGTCGACATCAAACGGTTAGTTGTTTTAAATCTAAATCTTTTTTTAACATTAACATATTTCCTCTCTAATAGAAGCCTATCCCCCAGAAAAAGTACTGAAAAATAGATGCTTATGGGCATCTATGAGGATTCAGTAAATTAAATTTATGACATCTGAATTTTTAATTAAAGTAATGCAATTCAATAAGCACTACCTATTGATGAAGGGAGTTAAAAACATTGATGCTTATAAAACCCACTAAACAATCAGAGAAAGTCTAGCTTTTCTTGAATCTTGTTTTATAGCTTTTTAAAATTTATTTAAAGCTTAGCTTCTGTTTAGCAATTGCTTAAACAGGCAACCAATTTGTAGAAAATGGTTGGATAAATTATGTCACAAACAAATTTTTATGGATGCTTTTAAAATCGGGTGCTTTATACATATAAACAGAGCTAATAATTTATTTAGTTATTTCTTTGTAAATTCTCCAAGATTTGAATGGAATATTTTTTTAGCTTAAGAATGGAAGTCCTGAATTTAAAGGCAATGTGAATGAGTCCCGCTCCGTTGGCGGTGTAAATAGGCGAAAAATCCTATAAATTTTAAAACAAGTGTGAATGTTTTCTGCTGTTCACCAACGAGAACAGCAGTAGTAAGTGAGCATGACGAATCTCTGGCTAAGACATTGGATTTGTCAAAAATTCTCAAATATATTACATTGAATGCTCATTTTCAACCCAAGTAAAAACCATTTGTATGACAATTATGCGAACAAACGATCAGAACCAACGCTGGTGCCCCCACCTCCTGTCTCACTACCGAACGTCTCAAACTTCGAATATCCAAAATCAAATTGCTCCAAGACATACACCTGAAGACGGAAAAGCAAATTCAATCGGAAAGCCAAATGGAATCTGTTTGTAGGGCCTTCACTGATCAGAAGTTTGGATTTTTGTACTTCATATAAAATCTACAAGCACATACATATAAGTATGTATGTATGTTTTACTCCCCAAATGCTAACATTGTCACTGCTTAGAAGTCGAAGTTCCGCTGGCGGATTGGTGATCACCTGCAAAAAAATCAGAGATTAAGTATAGTCTCCTCCCTTCCCGGACTCTGACACTACAATTCTACCACTCACATAGCGCTTGTTCGATTCCACCGATGCTTGGTCGTGCAGACGATACAGTCCGATGCAAAGTTGGCCATGCCTTTTCAGTGCAATAGAAAACATTTCTCCGTAGGTTGATCCCGTCTATTAAAAAAAATTAGCAAAAAAAACAACTTTTTTCATTAACTGCAATGCCATCGTAGGGCAGATCAGAAAGATTTATTTGTGCAATTCGACAACGATCTCTGTTGGCTAATGTGTCAAGGGTGCTGTAGCCTCCTGTTCGAAAAAAATTTACTCTCAACCGGAAAAAGAATATTACGAACCCCTGAGGCCAGCCCCTTCAGCAAGAATCTGTTCCAATTCGGGCGTAGCGCCTCCAGTGACCAATGTACGGATTAGCGTCAATGCAGAGTCGTTGAAGTATGTAGTGGACATCAGCGAATCGAGCACCGAAATTGCGAATGCAGTGCCACAGGCGAACGGTTGGGTCAGGTACAACTCGGTGTCGGGCTAACCATTAACAAGGTGATATTTAAAAAAAACTAAAGGATGCAGATAATCCCGAATGTGAACTATGTATGCGGACATGAATGCCATATCTAAAACCACCCATATACTGATAAACAAGGAATACATCTTTGTATACCCAAGACTATGTTTTTTATTATGTACGGAACTGATTGTGTGATCAGCATTTACCACGAAGAGCCTTTTATTTAAATATAATTACATCATCATCATCATCTTGGTCGAGAAACTGTACATTGGAATCATTGACTGAAAAGGGGGAAGAGCAGCAATTTGTATTGCCACCAATTAATTAGTGTTTTGCGGTTTACCCAATTCAGTGAGCATCGGCACATTTGTTCCATTACGAACGCCCAAAAGCGGTCTCTAAATTTATCTCTTTGGCCTTTGGACAAACCAAAATTAATTTCTTTTTAAGGTACTTTTCTGTTATAGCACACCCCACGAATTTTTTTTTAATACTTTTTTCTAGGCTTATTTTTAGCGCTGATAACGAATCCAGCATTTTTTTTTTAGGTCCGACGTCTTTTACGTGAGATACGTGAAATTTTACGTGAAAAAACGTGAAAGTGGTCTTTGATCATAAATTAAATCGATGTTTGGTTTTTTGTGGTGCTGCAATATGAACTAGGATTATAATGTAAGAGATTATCCACAAAATTGTGTATTTAAGCGAGCCATTTATGTCATTTCAAAAAGGTCACTTTGAATTCCCAAATGCCCTACAATTTTATTCTTTGATCTCTGAATACCCAATGCAATGGAGGTCGTTAAATTCCTACAACAAAACTTTGATTGCGATTTTGAAATGCGGCTAGCAACTATACAGAAACAAGGAAAACTTATTTGGCGCTACTATTCAAAAAACTGCAAAAAAATCTAAGGGATCCGACCACATATGGCCAGATCCCTTTTTTCATTTTCACGTAAAATTTCACGTATCTCATGTAAAAGACCTTGGGCCAAAAAAAATATGCTGGATTCGTTATCAGCGCTACAAATAAGCTTAGAAAAAAGTATTAAAAAAAAATTCGGCGGGTGTACTATAACAGAAAAGTACCCTTTTTAAATTTACCTAATGAATTGCCAAACCGCCCTATTTCAAATAAGTTTGACAATATAAAGGAGAGAGACAGATCACTTGAATTTTGGAACAGAATGTGCTATTTCAGGATTTTTTTGTACTCGCTCGGTTTTTTTCCCTGTAGGTGTCTTTGTAATGGCAGGGAGTATATTGTGGAGAAAATATGATTGTCTGATGAGAGTTCTGCAGGTTGCTTTACCTGCCAAAATTGTTGCTGCTGTCGTCCACCGCTACTTCTTGTGCTTAATTGTTGCGGCGTTGCTGCTGGAGGTATTCCTTGTACAACGCGATGGACCAGCACACCGAGAGTACTCAGTGTGTCCTCAAACTAAAAAAAAAAGCCAGCTGTAATGTTAACCACTTTGTATCATGGAGGTGACACCCGGTATTAGAGAGAGCGCTATCCGGTTTTACTTTCAACTGTGTTTTCTTTTTTCGGTTTATCCGGGAATACATGCACATGTTTTATTTCGGGTCTGTTTTATACGGCGTCTTGACTACGATGTTTGCCAAAATTATGCCATCACCCCATCCAACACAGGCCTGCATTGCTTTGATATTCAATGATGCCAGAATGGCTTCTTTGTCCGCAAGTGTTGGGTCCTCGTTAGGGTTTGGAATTCGGGCAGACACAATGACGCACATAATGCAAAGATTGATGTTAACAGCACGCAGATCGGCTCGGGAAAGCGGATTGCCCTGAGAGCACAATGGGAGTGAACGTGAGAATTCGGGTTTTATTCAACATTGCATCAATCCACTTTCGGGTAAATAACTCATATCCATGAACATGATTAACATGTTCACGAGATACTCGTGTTCATAAAGAACCAAAATAATATTCAATCACGACTCATGGATAGAAGCCAAAATGTGATTGGTCATGAAATAATGTTTTTTTTACATTGAGAATTGAGATTTTTGGCAAATTGTGCAGTGTTTTCCATTCGTGCTTCAGATATTCAACATCCCCAACTTAAATGAACGTTAATTTTAAGACCTGTTTTGAGACATTAAAAAAAAATTATTAATTTTAAAAAATATTCCATATCACCTATCACAATGTGTTTCAGTTCATGGTAATGAAAATTGGATGCCCGGAGGGGCATAATGAAGTTTCGCAGTCCAATTAAAGGAGAATCCTTGTCAGCAAACAGACACACAACGACGTGACCTGCAAACGTGTGAGGAAAATTATTATACTTTCGAATTTAAAAAAATGTAGTCAAATGCCAAAATCAACCAACCGTTTAACACAGTCATCGCCGCCTGGTTTCTATCCTTGAAGGGAGTCGATGTTAGGAAGACATATTTTAATTTAGAATGATAATTGTCCCTGGACTATCGTGATGTAGTTTAATTTTAAATCCTAATTTGGATGTGCCCTCGGGGTCAACAGTTCACCCACCAAAATACACTCCTCCAATTGTCGTGCAGGACACCTGAGAAAGAGAAGTAACAAATGTCTCCCAGTTCGCCTTATCTACCAATGGAACATGCCAGTCGAGTCGTACTTCATTTCCTGTTGCTCAAAAAGGTCAATACCGGAACGATTCGAATCAACATTGAACAATTGAGCACCAGCCATAGCCTGCGGTCCAGCAGCCCCTCCTGCATTTCTGTTAACAATGATAAATACATTATATTAAATTGTGTCTCCGATCATCACATCGTATCGGGGTCTGATCGGCCGATGAACCCGTTGTTGACACGCTGTGCTCCAGAATTAATCACGCTGGCAACCATAGAGGCTGTGTGTAATACGCTAGTTATTGAAAGTTTAGCGAAAAATGTGAAAAGTATTTTTAACAAGTGCTTTTACAACTATATTGTCAAAAAAAAAACGCACCACGCTTCATCATCGCTTTGCCACCTTTGCGAAACAACGACAAATTTTTGCATTTGCATTTTTTAATCAATGAAACGTCGAACACGTCGGCATGACAAATTTTGCACCAGTAAAATGCGCTATTTTAAAAAGGGAAAAAATGACGAGGATTAAAAGTATTCAATCTTAAATCCTATTTATCTATTGGTTGATCACACCGTTTCACTTCATCGGCCGATTGGGCGATGAAGAAGCCTTGGGTTTGAGACTGAATGAGTGTGCCGGGTCCAGGATTGATGGCAATGTTACACTCTTTTTTCTCATCATCCTTCAGTTCGATAGCCAACAGGAGAAGGCCTAGACGGGTGAACAGCAGCCTGAATTTTAGGGTATCTGGTGAATGGACCGCAAATTCTGGGATAAAAAACAGCAAAAGTCAGTCAGCGAGTCAAACTGCAGTTAGTTAGTTATTGGAGTCGGTTAGATGGTTAATGGAAATTGGGGCTTATATGAAGCAGTAGATCTTGCCCGGTCATTTTCAAACCAGGTAGGTCGGGGTTTCTTTAAGCTGAAGCAAATGTTTATACTTGACCATGTTAAGCGTTAAGATCCAATACGGCATAGTTAAAGCTAAACCCACTGAGCTGCGTCCGGAAAACGCATCCCAACGAAGGAATGGCTCAGTGTCTCGGTGTACATTCCAAAGAAAAATATTATGAATTCCGCGTCTAGACTCTAGATGACTATAGATTGGAGGGGTACACTAGTGCGAAAATTGTCGAGCATTTGTCTTTTCACGGAGTATTATGTATTAAAAATATATTAATTTAGACTCCTTGTACTTACTCCATACCCGCCCCACACAGGTAGCTGGAAATGGGTTATAACTGATTAAGCTCTTAAAAATAGATAGACTCGGAAATGGTTCCCATTACCCACACCCAGGCCCGTATCCAGAAAAAATTTTCGGGGGGGGGGAATCGGAAAATTTTCTCAAATTTTTGGTTTCAGGAATTTTGAAAAAAAATTTCCTTTTGCTGGGGAAAAGCAAAATTTTCCCATTTTTTCGATTTCGGCCCCCCCCCTGGATACGGGCCTACCCACACCACACATTTTGGGCACCAATGAATTTTGCATATAGTACGAAAAATTTGCCAAAAAAGGTCCCCGTTGTTAATCAGATATCGTATCTGCAAAAAACTTACAAGGACAGCCAGTCTGGAGTGTGCTTGGACTAAATTCGTGGGGACATGAATTTCTAGGGTAGAATAAAAATAAATGACAAAATTCAATTGCTCAGTATACAAGGACAGAGTTTAATGGAAGGACAAAATCTGGCCGCCGGAAGTTTGGGCACCAGGAGTGGGCACCAAACTAGAAATTTTAAGGGTTCAGAAATGTTTAAATAATGATAAAAGAGGGGTTTTTGCCTTCCACTCGAGAAAATTTTTCGAGTTTCAAAAAAAGATGACCTTTTCTCAAGTATTTCAGGGTACTGTAACCATATGACAAGCATTTAAGTCTAAAATCAAACGGATATTCCTTTAAAGGGTTAGAAGTTCGGAGTTGTGCTAAATCTGGTCATATTATTGACAGACTACCCTGCAATACGCGACATAAAACCTCTCTCTCTACCATTACTTTAACATTTCTGAACTCTAATTTTTTAAAAAGTTATCTTGGTGTCCAAACTTCAGGTGCCCAAGCTTCATAGCGCCCAAAAACTGACTGACTTTCTAAACAAACATATACACAATACTGCACCACAAAATTAACAAAAATGGAGGAAGGAAAAAGCCGTTCTTCCAGATTTTAACATTAAAGGTAAATATTTAGTCCAGTTTTGCTGATAGGTTTCTAGGGAAAATGGCTTTTACCTCCTTTCCCTTGATGCGCGTTTACTCACTCTGCTGCTTCTCGGAACCGCATTCCAGCGAATGAGTGGCTCATTGTTTCGGTGTACATTCCAAATTAGGAGATACCGTAATTAATTTGCAAGGCAAACAACAGATGAAAATGCAAAAACCCAAACTTATGGAACGGTGTAATAACTCATTTCCGTTTTAGAGCCCCTTTTTGAGGTACATTGAAAAAAGTAAAATAAAAAAAGATCCCGGATGGCGGAAAACTTCCATTGCACTTCAAACAGAGTAAACTAAGTCATTTTCTTACTCCATGCCGGCACCTCGCAAATACTCGTTCAACCATTCGGACATGAGAGGCGACTGTTTGTAAGGAACAGGAGACAGTTAAAAAATGGGAGGTTAAACATGATAGGAACTTAAAGCTCTAATCCAGTTATTCATCTCCAGAAAAAAGCAGAAAACGGAAAAGCCCTTTTAGTTTGATTTTATTGTAGCGCAAAAATTGTTATGTTATTAGAAACAAGCCTTGAAAAAAATAGATAGCGAGTATATAATGGGATTAAATGATTTTATACGACCAAACTTAAGAGTTTTAAGAAAATGAGTAAACAACACACCGTTTTGAAAGAGCGCATTGCAAACAAATTTGCCATCATTGTAGAAAAGCCGGGTGCCAAGCAGGACTGGGCGATGAAGCCTAGCTACAAGGTAAAAATGGATCAGGTTAAAATATGAATAAATTGGACCAAAGTCTTTTAAAATAACCGACTATCATGAAAAAAGTGAAACCCAAAAATTTGGGTGATGTCGAATAATCTCGGCCAAACCAACCCAAAACACAAACACCTTAAGTTCCGCCAAACAAATCACGTCATCGCCCCGACGCCAATCCTAAAATATGTAGGCAAATATAAGTAATAATATAAATTTAGATTAAAAAAAAAACTTACCCAACTTGGGATGTTAAGCAAATATGCCTTGAGGGGATTAAATTTAATTAACAAATAATTAATGGGCAACACCTCTTGATTAATTGATATAAAATGGTCGCCACCTTGTTATGGTACTGCATCAGCTGGACGATCACCCGAATCTCGGAGGAATAGTTTTTGATCGAAATAACGCGCATAATGTTGGCTGATAAAAAAAATCAGTTAACATTTGCACATTTTGCCCTCTTACCAGCGTCTTCAGCGTCAGGGTCTGAGCTGTACTTGTTGGCCAACACCAAGCAGGCATCCGCCTCGTCAACCTGATATTAATTGTGTGGCACAAAGAAAAATACAAGAAAAAAAATATTGACTCAAACCTTCACCCGAGTCAGATCAACGGACTCCATCACAGTACCTAGGGAACAGGAGGAGAGAACTTCAGCAAATTTTGACAAACTTGATAAATCATAAGCTCCATGCATTTATAACCTATGAAAAGCAGAAGCTAAGAGATTGCACAGCTTTTGAAAAAGTTATAATTTTCAATTGCAAACCGTTAGTTTTTCGTGAATTGTCTTGATTTTTAAATGTAAAGTTTATCGTTTAGCTTCTGCTTATTTACAATAATACTTTCTAAACTTATAAAGCTTTCGAATGATATCAAGTCAACACTGACCGGTGAAAAACTCCACTTTGGTGAAGTGCCGCTTGAACAAGCCTTCCAACTCCAGGTCAGGCACCACCCGGTGCAGAAAGACCACCTCCACATCGACGTCCTCTCTGTCTTCGTGCAGGAAATCTTGCAAGAAATGCGACACGGATTCGTAGTTGATGTGCCTGTGATCGACAGACAGACAGATCAAATACAATACAGTATGCTCTAGTGTTTTGGCACGATAAATAGAATAAAAGACAAAATGTACCCACCCGCACACAACAATATGACGTTTTCCATGCTCTCTGTGTAAAGAATTGTCACTCTAATCAAGCTAGTATCAAAGAAATTACCGTACCCTTTATACTCGCCACCATATTTTTGCCGATTGCCAATCAGATCGGCAATTTCAGGCACCTTTAGTGTGAGGGGGAGCATAATATTTTTGTTTAGTAGACATGTGGCTGGCACCAAGCCCGTAACCAGAAAAAATTTTCGGGGGGGGGGGGGGGGAATCGACAAATTTTTTCAAATACTGGGGGGGGGGGGGGGGGGGTTTGGAATCGGGGAAAAATTTTTCCTTTTGCTGGGGAAAATGCAAATTTTTCCCATTTGTTTCGATTTCGGGGGGGGGGGGGGCCCTGGTTACGGGACTGGCTGGCACTCTCACATATGATGCAAACATGGCAAGACCACCAAGAATGAAAAAGACCATGAAGACGCGGCCTGAAAAATTTATGGTACTTTTAAATTCTTATCTTCGAATACAGTACCCAGAACGGTAGTACAATAAATGTCTCCATATCCAACTGTGGAAATGGTGACCAGCAGAAAATAGACACAATCAGGGTATGAGATACGATGAGAGTTCACAAAATCCCTGTTAAAAAAATAAAAATTAGAAAAAGAAAGTTAAATTGCCAAAAAAAATGCATGCCCACTTCCATGGGTCGCCGCTATTCTCTAGCAAATGAATGACACCCGCACCGGCCAAAGAGGTCGAAATAAATACTGAAAATAAATCCATAAATATTTTACTTAATTTCGAAATCAGCAGAATTGCAGGTTACTAGAGAGAAGTTGAGCAAGACGAATGTATGAAGAAGTTTTGAGGATATTCAGGTATTGAAGAATATCCGGCACTGTCATAAGCCTGAGGGCACGCAAAAAACGGAGACCTGAAGTTGGCGACATAAATTTTCCATATAAACTGCGGATGTCTGAAAGGCCGACATATTACTAGAGATCAAAATTGCGAGAAAAAAAACAAGAACAGGATTTCGGGAAAGGATTAGACTTATTTGTTTCATGATTTGACCAAGACCTGTGTTTACGTAACGGAAAATACTGGCAGGATCCTAACCTATCCGGTTTCCACCATTATACCAAGCCTGCTGGTGGTAACTCACCGATCCAATTTCGTTCAAGATAAATGGAGACAAAACTGGGCGGAATAGTGAAGAAGTCGACGAAAGAGTAGCGGTCGAGCAAAAACCACACTTTGTCCGATGCCGCGATGAACCGGATGAAGAAGTAGATCAGGAAGAAGATATTGAAACCTGTAAATATTACAATGTACAATAAGTGAATGCTGACACCGGTGTGTTCAACACTGAAATGCTATAAGCGTACAAAAAAACTTTATGAGACTACTTGGGGTTCTTACCGAGGTCAATTTGCTGTGTGGGACTTTCACTCCTAAATGAGGAAAAGGAAACTTTGTATCAGAGAAAACGGCGTTCTCGAACTCCTAGGCACAATTTTGGCCTAACCAACCATGGCACGCAGGTTTCAACCTGGAACGAGTCCTTTAAGGTGTCGATGAAGTAAATCACCTGGCAAAAAATTTTCAGGCTTGAATTAAAATAGTTAACTTTCTCATTAAATCTATAAACTAGCAAAATGTTATAAATTAAATTTTCATCGTCAACGGTACAAATATACATTTATTATCCTCTTCCGTAACTCACCAATGAGCCGATAGAGAGCATAAACACAAGCACAACCAGGATACGACCAGTCATGCTTTGTCCAGAAATCAGTTCACTGACACATGAGCGAGGAGAAAATGTTAAAAAAGGCTCAAGGATGTTTGGGGTCGTTTGGCATGACTAAGAAAATGCCACCAACTGCTTCTAGCATAATTATCATTATAATATGGCATCTGGATTACCCGGCCCAATCCTTGGCTTCAGTCATCCATCCTATCTGCACGGGTTCCTCCTTGCGCAATTGTTCCGCGCCGACTCCACCTTTGGCACCGAGTGTGGTTCCCTGCTGTTTGTAGCCCTCAAGGTCATCTTGGACAAGCGGTTCAGCAGTGCCGCTCCTTTCGCGCGGTTGGAAGCATATGTGGGTGACTATCTGTAACAACAAATACAAAAAAAGTCTGCTGCTCATCGTCCGGTACTTTTCTGTTATGCTACTCCCCTAATTTTTTTTTTTTTTGTTTTTTTTTCTAATGTTATTTTTAGCGCTGAATACGAATCCGGTGTTAATTTTTCATTCATACGTTATTTACATGAGATACGTAAACTTTTATGTCAAGCACGTGAATTAATAAACATTATTTCGGCGGCATAAATTTAGCAATTTGTACCAATATCACTTCAAATTCATCCAATTCACGTTTTTTCACTAATCTCGTACAATATATTTTGAGTTCCTGTTGCTGGTTGATAAAAGATCAAACATTAAGCCTCTCTAATTAAGTGATCAAAATTAATTTCACGTGTTTGACGTAAAGTTCACGTATCTCACGTAAATGACGTTGGATTAAAAATTAATACCGGATTCGTAATCAGCGCTAAAAATTACCTTAGAAAAAAAAATTTTAAAAAACCAAGGGGTGTAGCATAACAGAAAAATACCCATCGTTCATTTATCTAACTGATGTTTGCATCGCTATTAGGCTTATTGCCTTCAATTATTAGTTTTTCCCATCTCATCCCCAATCATCTCTTGTGGCATTTGTCTCTCTGTCGATCATAAATTCTTCAAATGACCCCATTTCTCGGCTTGACAATTTTTCGGCATTCAATCAATAATTCCTACCCTCCAAATGACCACCAAAAGCATGGACAAGCAAAAGGTGACGATTGATGAGAGCAGAAAACACCAGTATTTCCTCTAAATTCGATAATGTTATCCGAGTGGGAATGGGATTGACTGAATCATTCTCTGCACCTGTTCCAAACATTTGCGCTCCATCTCAGTGAGCTCCATATACGACCGAGAGATGTTGCAATGCCTTAAGTAAACAGGTAAATCTGACCAAATCTTAATTTTTAAGTGAGATTATCTCTATGCCGATAATATCGGGATAGAGGATGTTAAGTCCAGGGCTGACTAGAATAAGCCAAAGATTTCCGAGCAAGGCAGCATACTCACATTGCTGGATATCCGTAGCTGGGTTGATGTTGTGGGTATCCGCTTCCACCACCGCCCTTCTGCTGATGATGATATTCGTTCATTCTCACAATTCACCTCCGGAGAATACTATCGATGGACACAACAATTTGTTAGCCAAATTAGCGGGTGAGGAACCAGCAGTAGTCAAAGGTCAGCCCTTTATGTAGCACAACGAATTAGCGAGGTGAATGGAAAAGTGCCCTCGAGGGTAGACTCGCTTAATTCGCCCATAACAGTTTTCGAAAAGTAATTAATTTACAAATTTGAATGAGAAAATTTGGGATGACAATGAAAGATGTTGGAATTTTTTGTTTTGCTTCAGTTTGGATGTATTATAGGAACTTATGTAGAGCTAGCTATTCGAGAACCAAAATTTTCTGAGACTCGAGAGCGAAACCCTAAAACAAGAGAAAAAAGTCTTGGAACCAAGACTCTCGAGTAGCTCTACTGAGAACCGCTTGCATTCCTCAATTTCATACGCATCAAAAAGTCTGGGGCCAATCAAATGATAATCACGCTGAAAGATTTGGAATAATTTGTCCGCCCTAAAAAGAGCGACAGAGGATGGGGGTAAAGTGGAGAACTTGTTGTGGTATTTTCCTCTCATATTGCCCTTCCACAATATTACGCTGGCACATGGAGGATGTGGGACGGCATAAAAATGTTATCTAAGTGTTGTTGAGATGTGTTGAAGTGCATGGAGTGGTAAATGTATGTTGCAAATGCCAAGAAGAAAGCATAAAAAGTCAACGACCGTCGGAAATAGAATGGGTGGATTTTTGTACTTTTTTGTTATGCAGCCACACAAGTTTTGAAAAAAGGCAACAGGGGGTGCGCGCACAGAGCCTTAGTTAGGCTAACCAGTTCAACATCCAGGGCTTAGGTTAAGCATGACCTGGTTTTCACGGCTAAACGCAATGACGGACGGACACCGACAAAAGGATGCCGGGGGAACATTTGCCTGAGGCTTGCGGCAATGGGTCAGAAATGCCAGCAGCAGACACACAGAGGAAAACGGAGGAGACATATGTAGACAGACCTAAACTGAACCAGAGATACAGAAAATGAATAAAACGCTCATAGGCATAGAAGACATTTCTCATACTGCCAGTGCTTATACATACATATTACGCTGTGTCCGATGATGGCGGACCCTATGAGCAGTCGGGAAGACGCCGGCAGCAGTATTTCCTCTCCGTCACAAGCCACCCACCCACCAATGCTTTTAACCAATCCATCACCGCGGGGGTGCGTGGACAAAGCTAAAAACAACCCAAACCCCCAACAAAAGGCGAACAACAGCTGACACTGCGGATGCTGTATCCAATCCTGTAATGAGAAACCGTGTATTAAATAACCATTTTATGACCAGTGAAGTGCATCGGCTCAGGAATGGCAGCTGACCGCCGCATAAAAACGGGTTACTTATCCCTTTAGCCATCCACCTGAACACTGTGACACTGAAGACAACAATCTGCTTTTTAAATTGCATATTTTCGTGAGAATTTGAATATTTGTCGACTGCCCAGAAGTCTAATCTTTAGGGGTGCGTTCTCATCTTTCGTCCCAAAAAACGAGAGGTGAGAGTCCCAAAAATGGTCGAGAGTAGTCCCACCCCGCCACATATCCCATAATTTTACTGTTTTTTTTTCTCAATTTCACAGGGTCGTTGATAACAAATAAAACTTTCTTTCAACAAAGTCCGAACTTCTACAAGTTTGGCCCAATGGAGAACGCTAAAGGCAGTGGGCATAGGTCAGACGAGGGTCAATCCCTAGAACAGAATCCAAAATTTTGCTCCATAAGATCATATAACCAAATCCCTCACATCTTTGCACAAACAAATTTGTTGCTGATTGTTAATCGCGGAAAAATATGCGCGCATATCAGACAAAAAAATCAGATCAAACATAGTTGAGGAGAATTTAAAGAGAATAAATAAATTGAAAATATTAAAGTCAAAACAATAGTCGGGAGAGTGGGACAAATGTGAAAGAAGATAAAGATGCCATATCAAAAGGAACAATGTTTAAATATTGTATAAGCAACGGGCCACAGAGGTTCATTCCAGCAGACAATGACAAAGTGAGAAAATGGAATGAACAATGACCAAATGAGACACAAACGGCACTGTCCCATCAGTACTTCCTCTAAACATGGAATCGACCCATTATTCCAGCCTTCCGGTGTTTGGCCCCTTCTTTGATGTGCTGGTACTGCTCAAAAATTCTCGAACCGAAATGTTTGGGTTCGTGGCATTGGTGCTGCTAATCTTGTGCCGCTGTGGCAATGCATTCAAAATTGAGTGTTGTTGCTGCTCACCATCGCGAAACCGATTGTGAGGAGGGTTGACCGGCGCGAGATAATGAAGGGACTGCTGGGCCGTTGCATAAGAAGAAGACGACATTCGTTGAATATGGTTCACATCGTGTTGTTGCTGATGTTGCTGCTGCTGCGGGAAGACCATCGCCACAGGTTGCGCCGAAGACGATGACACAGTCAGCGTCGAAGAATTTGACATTGGTTGCCCGGAGGCGATAGCAGACATTCGGCCAGTCGCCTGCCCATAATGAGTACCAGACGAAGCCCTCATGTGCTACAAATTGGGAGTGGATGTAGGCTTACAATTAGAAAAATAATACAAAAGTCGTTAAAATTTTTTCTATACAATCTCAATGAGGCACCGTTTGTTGATGGTACTGCTGCTGCTGCTGATGATAAACAGCAGCACGCTTCTGCGTAACTCGACCTCCACCTGACGAAATAATGTTTGGTGAAGACGGTGCCATAATATGAGAGTGATGCTGTTGGGGCAAAAACAGTGATGTTGTTCTTGTTGATGATGATGACATTGTTGTGTCCGGTAGCGGTTGAAGTGCCCCCGGTGGCATCACCGCCACAGGAAAGGCACGCGACTCTTGCAGCCAACGAACTGAGAGGCAAATGGGATGAGGCAAGAAGGAATAAGTTTAAAGAATAAAAGTCACCTTGTGTCGCCGAACCATAGCCCTAAATGTATGTTCCATTTCAGGGGACAAATTTCAGGGCAAAGAACAAAAAAGGAAACAAACGTAGACGATAAAAGACACACCTTCTCATTTCGTGCGGAAATTCGAAAAATAATTGCTGGTTTTGGTGTGTTATCCATGTCAATGTGTGCCATGCTCAGCACGGAATGGCTGATCACGCAGTTTGGTTCTGGCCCCACGTAGACACGCTGAAACGTCGATGTTGGCGCCGCTTGTGTATCGATGTGCATGTGCTGCTTTTGTTGTGACGAACGCATTGACAAATAAACGGAATACTCTTCAATCTGGCCATTCGATGAAAGTGGCGGATCCTTAAAAAAAAACGTTTACATTCATACGGATACCGGAGGAAATCCGTTTAATCATGACTTGATGGAAATGCATTAAAAAAAGACTTTCGTATATTATATTGTAATTTATGAAAAACAAAGCGAATTTATACTTACCCATGAAATATAGACACCCTCAGGACCTAAAAATAAAAAATAACTGACTGCATGTTTCCCTTAATCCATCAGACTAACATTTTGTGATTTTAATGCTTGTTGGGGAGCCTGGGAATCCGGGCAAACAAGTTTTGAAGCTGGCTGTCTGTGACCAGCCACTGTAACCAACCGAATTGACCGCACGGCAACGAATCTAAAATACACAAAAAATTGCTGAAAACAAGATCACAAAAACATACTTTATACAATGTGCCCGGCTCCAGCGCAATCATCATGTTTCGCCCATTGGCAGTTGCCGATTGTTGTAGTTGTTGCCCTTCCCTTTCATCATAGTTGGCCAATTGTGCACTCATTTCAGTCCTCGGTACACCTTCGGATACTGTTCCATCATATGCTGCGCTGTATTGTGTGATAGAAAATCGTTGTGTCGATGACGGAAGTTCAGCAATGTGATACCTTTTGCAGAAATTAATGAAAATGAGAGTCCCCAGAGATTGATTTTTCACAAGTCGGCTAATTTACACATTTTGTTGTTATTAATTATTACTACATGGTTATAAAAAACATACCCTAATGGGCAAGGAGGCGGGAAGAAGCCAGATCCGAGTCTTACGAAGTACGATTAAAGATGCAAGAAAAAAACTCCCTTGTTGTTTATAACAATAAACAACCTAGGAGAGGGTTCGCGGTCGGCGGTGCCGAAGGGGCAGCCGAGATAATTTTTGGGAAATTGATTTTTCGTACGGGAATTGAAACCAAAATGAGAAAATTTTGGCAAGTCTAGTGTTTTTTTTTTTAATGAAAAACGATGCCAAAGTATGAAGTCCCGCTAACCTTATTTTTAAGTAAAATAATAAGTTACAAAATGACAAACCATTTACTGCCACTTTCAATTGATGAACGATGTCCAATAAAATCCGCTGGTGATGGTGAAGGGGCCAATCGGCGACCGTGCATAGAAAATTTTTCGTCCACATTTGCAGTATTTTCCTCCTTTCCCTTAAAAATATCCTAAATCTTTCCCTGTCAACGATGGTAACTGGTGAGAGAGAAAAGTCATCAATCGGAAAGATAGAAAGCAAAAAGTTTTTGGGTCAAGGGATCCCCCATGAAAATCTCTCATAGATACGGACTAATCTCGGTAAATACAAGGTATTAACAAAAGGATTTGATGGCAAGAGATGGTGAGCAGCTTAAGGTACCTACCTTTTCTACACCCGACTCTCCGTTCTCATCATCATCATAGTTCGCCTGCTTATCGTCTTTGTCTTTCTCTACTGCATCGTTTCTGTTTTTGCCCGTAGAGTTATTGTTTGTCCTAATTGCTTCAGCAGAAAGTGTACTCAATAGTTGTTGCCGCGCCAATACTTCTTGATTCTTCAGTACCGCTTCTTCTGTCACGTCCTCCGTTGTCCCTTGCTGCTCTGTTCCTGTAACCGGTGGTGCAACACCTTCACTTTTCAGTTCCGCTTCTTCTGTCACATCCTCCGCTGTCCCTTGCTGCTCTGTTCCTGTAACCGGTGGTGGTGCAACACCTTCACTTTTCAGTTCCACTTCTTCTGTCACGTCCTCCGTTGTCGCTTGCTGACCTGTTTCTGTAACCGGTTGTGAAACACCTTCACTTTTCAGTTCCGTTTCTTCTTTCATGTCTTCCGTTGTCCCTTGCTGCTCTGTTTCTAAAGCCAAAACACCTTTCTGTTCCGCTTCTTCTGTCACGTCCTCCGTTGTCCCTTGCTGCTCTGTTCCTGTAACCGGTGGTGCAACGCCTTCACTTTTCAGTTCCGCTTCTTCTGTCACGTCTTCCGTTGTCGCTTGCTGACCTGTTTCTGTAACCGGTTGTGCAACACCTTCACTTTTCAGTTCCGTTTCTTCTTTCATGTCTTCCGTTGTCCCTTGCTGCTCTGTTTGTATAACCGATGGTGAAACACCTTTCTGTTCCGCTTCTTCTGTCACATCGTCCGTTGCCCCTTGCTGCTCTGTTTCTGTAACCGGAGGTGCAACACCACCATCATCATCTTGCGCACATGTTGAAACAACACTGACTAACTGCTCTCCCGATGTCTCAGACGTGAAATTTTGTTGTTGTTGAATCAGCTGTTGTTGTTGCTGCTGTTCATCAACATAATTTTCCGCTTCATTCAATGCTTCGTCCAAAATATTGTGAGGCATTGTTTGCTTAATTTTTAAATTACAGGGGTCGGAAAAAAGCAATGAGGTTGTTTTAGGGAATAAGGAAAAAACGATTGTTAATTCCAAAAAAATTACATCAATTACTGCAGGCGCCGCAGGAGCTGCATAGGTGGTCTTGGTTGTTGTTGAACCTAATGGTTCAGATGGAGAAACAATGGCAGAAACAGTTGAAGAAAAATTCATGTGCTTGATCATTTTGGCCGGAGGCGGAAGAATGTCAAAAGTGTTGGAAGTTGCCTTGTAAAGAATTCAAAGAATACTAACAACTAACAATGTAGAAAAAAGGTAAATCGGAATTTAAGCATCAGCAAAAGCCAACTTTAAAATAAATAAATTATACTATTGTTTGTCGTTGCCTTGTTGGACAATTTGGATATTGTTTCACCATTCTACCAGCTGCCAAGAACGGGTCACTGGTATGAACGTAGATTCGTTTTTGGCCAAACTGCTGCTGTTGCACTGATGAAGCACTGAGTGCCATTGTTGTTGACGGACTGGTGCTGTTGGTAAGGTTGACATTAGCGGCCATTTCCTCTGCATCAGATGGCACTACCAGCGGTGACTTGTGCACAACAATTGTGCGCGGTGATGTTTGATGTGATGATGAATGATATTGAGGTCGTTGAAGAAATGTTGTTGTTGTCGCCATTGGCGGGTGGGATGAAACAGGCAATGATGATGAAGAAGCAGTGATGGCAATACCATAATCCGCTAACTGATGTTGTGTCGAGCGTTGGCTTGTGGCGACAGATGGTTTGATGCGCAAAGGCAGCCCCGTTTCCGCCATCATCACCGGGGATGCAGAGGAAGAATGAATCATCTGCTGCGGATGGTAATATCGACGCAATGCGTTAGCGGATGCAGCTGTTGACAAACGAATTGCGCGGACGGGTGCTGGAGATGCAGAATTTCCAGCAATGACAGCACGATGCGGCGGAGTTGTACCACCAGAACCACTACCAAACGGATATCGTTGTGCCAAACGAACACCAGGTCTTCTACCAGTCTCTAGAAATTGCAACAATATAGAAATATAGTCAAAGACAAAACACGAACTTTCCGAATCGGGCTGGTGCTCTGACTTTTGAATTTGCAAGATGTATCGGTCAGCAGTTGGCGAAGGTGTCCAAGAGACTTCAAGTGAATTTACAGTTGCTTTGACTAATTGAATGCCGTGTGGCGCGACTGGTGGTTCCGTTTCAAGAAAGAACATATCCTTGCAACAAACTAAAGAAACAAGGAAAGATTGTATCTTGTCACCGTTTTTAATAACGTAACAACATAAGAATAAAAAAACCCACAAGTAATTATTCCGAAAAACCGGTTTTCAGAATTAATGATAAGGAACCAGAGGTACGGCCAAAGGGAAGGGGAGGCGTGGGGTCCATCCCATTCCAAGCCATCTTGAAAACGATAAAGCACACCCTGGCTGTTCCACATTTTTTTGTAGCCATCTCGACCCGACCAAATGTAAATGCGCTTGTTTATCACTGCTGCACTGTGACCAGCACGTTCACACGGCCAAATGGCACCTAAATTCCGAACCATAATAAGAAACACTTTTTTTTTTTACCAGCTACTCCTTCAACATCGGATGTCTTTGCTAGCACCATCTGTGAAGGGGAAGAAGGACCAAACATTGGTTCCCAGCGAAGCGTGTTCAAATTTAGCGCAGCTAATGTGTTAGTGCATTTCCATTCCTTATCCGGATTTTCCAGTTTGTCCGCCGGGCGAGTTGGAACCCAACCGCCAAAAATGAACATTCTGAAACAACATTTAAGACGACAATGTAAATGAATCCGCCACGCCTACCTATGCCCAATCAAATTTGCAGTATGTAGTGAACGCGGCGACGGTTCAATGCCGGCCGGCACCGGATTGGACCAGTTCATTGAAATCAGATCCAGAATCCATACATCGCCAAGTCTGGTGCCATTCATACCACCGTAAATGATCAATTGTTCATTCCCTGTCTGTGTGACGAAATGAACGGATGTGTGTGACTCGCGCGGCGACGGTGGCTGACCATTTGTCTGTTGTTTTTTGATAGGTTTACTCAAACTGCCGGGAATATTTAACAGCACTACCTTTGGACAACACCACCAAAGATTGTTTGAAGCACCGCCCAAATCAATGGCATAAAAATCATTCAAATACTTCGGGACGTTGAATTTAGGATCATCGCTGTCGTTAGCGAGTCCGCCAAACACATAGGCAATGTTGTTAAGGCCAATTGTCTTAAAACAGAAATCGTTATTCATTAAATAGATCAAATACAATATAATAACAGAAATAAAATTACTGACAAATGTATGACCGAGTCGAGGGCACGGAACCGGCTGTCCATCCATTGGCGGTCGCACGCGTAACTGGCGCCACTCCCAGCGTTTTATTTGAAGCTCGAAAAGATCATTTGAGTATCTAAACGTAAAAAATTGCAAGGGATCGGGCATCATTTGTAATTATCAATATTTAAAGGTGTTTCTCAATTCCTAAGGCAGAGCCATGCCCGTATTCAGGGGTAGGGTGGGGAAAATTCCCCCCTCCCACGAAATGGGAAAAATTTACTTTTTCCCCAGCAAAAGGAAGGATAATTTGTGCCCAATTCCACCCCCCCCCGAAAATTTTTTCTGGATACGGGCTTGGTCAGAGGACCAATGTTTGTAGTGCGTTAGTTGGAATTCATAAAGAAATTCTCTTAATACCTTCCAAACTCGACCATTCCACCGAAGATGAAAACTTTTGATTGGTTGGTGACCATTCCTTAGTAAGTGGTGAAAATAAACAATTACAACAAACGGCTCTAGTCAGTTTTACGCGTCCCATGACGCTTTACGCGTCCCATAACATTTTACGCGTCCCAAAAAAACTTTGCGTCCGAAATTTGAAAATTTTTATAGTGTTTTACGGGTGAATAACAAAGTATATCCATTCTTTAAACGAGGTAGTTATGGGGCATTTCTTCCAAAATATGATAAAGATTTTTGTGGTTGAATGATAACGACGAAAAGAGTTTTGGTACAAATAAGTGGATAACAATTAATGTTTAAGTCTTTGTTTTAAAGCCCTCCATGTTGCTTCCTATACCCTGTGCATGAATCTGTGGGTTTTCCGGGTCTACAAAGTACAGAAGATGGTTAACTCATTAGGGTTATATTGCATCTGCATATTATTGACACCTCCGTAAGCAGCTCACCCATCACGACAGTACAACCAACAATGTCCCACCCATTTAAATATAACGAATTTAATGGAAATAGTCAATAATAATCACCAATTTTATAATAAAAATTAAAGGGACGCGTAAAATGTTATGGGACGCGTAAATATGGGACGCGTAAAATGCCATGGGACGCGTAAGTGTCATGGGACGCGTAAAACCGACCAGAGCCCAACAAACAATACCATAAGCGGCGTATCCGCGCGGTTTGTTGCCACGTAAATCCGGAACATACCACTAAAGATACAATGAAGCATTAGTTATATTTCTCGTCAAGTGATATTTGTACAAGTTTAACATGTAGGATATTACAAACTAACATCACAAAATCTTTGAAAATACTATTCAACCAATGTCAATTTTCTTAAATTTTTCCTCCAATTTTTATGAAAATGCTAAATTTATTGTTACACCAACCTGATTTGCGTTTGTGTCGTAAAGATGTAATTCATCAACGATTCCTTCATTTCCGCCTCCGAACACTAACATCAGCTCTTTTATGGAAACTGCGCGGTGACCATGGCGAGGCCGTGGAGTCGGCCCTTCCAATGTATCGTCCACTTTACACCATTTTGGCACAAATCGACACTGTCTTATTGAATTATTGTTGTTGTGGCTACTATTTTCCACTGATGAAGCATAGGCACTATTAAACGACATCATTTTGTTGACCACTGGAAGTTATTTTTACTTAAGTTAGGACAGAGCGCCAAAAATAATTTTTTTTAAACATAGGAAATTTGTTTTTTAAGCAAAAAAAAACGTTAAGAAATCACTTGGCGTACATAAATATAGATGTTGTACATGTAACACCTAAACAAGCAATTTCTTTTAAAATTTAAGATTTATTTACAGGATAAATTTACAAAGAAAGCTAAAGACCATCCATTAATTTGCTTAAATGTTTTGGCCATACATACATTTTTCACGCAATATAGAAAAAATGTATAGCGAGTTTACTACAAGATGACAGAGAAAAAGATAGACCAAAAATGAGAGCGTTCTCCCTTGTGTGTCTAACGCGATGCGCACAAAGTTAATGTGGACAATGTGTAAAGAAACACAACGAAGTTTTAAATTTTATAAATAAATATAGGTTACATTAAAAACGCAAAAGAAAAAATGGTATTTATCAGGCAGTAATCGAATGCAATTCTACCTAAAAAACGTGGCGTCCTAGAAACTTGGTTTCATTTACATATATTCTTCACTCATCTGCAATGATACGACGAATTTTATCCAAACTAATATCCAACGCTTTTGCAAATTCTTTTGCACTTCTTTTGTCCTAAAATGCACATGCTTAAATTTAAAAATCCTGCAAAACGAACATTATATGCGATTGCCACTGCTCCAAGTTTTGTGTCCGTAACGCTGTAGCCAATGCCGATTCCATCAGGTACGACTGGCCCAAAACCTCCGAAGTAAATGGTGTCAGTAGAAAGCGTTGAGGTGGATAGCACAAAATGGTTCATCCTCTCGTAAACTGGATGTGTGAACAGGCGGGGTGTTTTGTAGCCAAGTCGTTCAGCGGTAAGACGCAAGCCGAAGAAGTGCCGATCAAAGCCTTTACCCATGGAAGCTTCTTTCACCTTAATGAGTGATTTGATGATGCCTTGCCGAGTAGTTTCTTTTGAGTGGGAAATTTGTTTCTCAGCATCCAGCAGTATTCGACAATCAAATAACCAATTTACCAATTGATAATGTTTTTCTGAGCACCCGTTTAGTAATGTACGCATTTCATTTTTGTTGTTTTGATGACAACTGCCCTCAAATGCTAAAAAATAAGTAATAAAATTAATTCATATGCATAAAACCGTCATGTACAAAGAAAAAAAAACTACGTGCATATTATTTTTTTACCTTCAACAGCTTTTCTTGTTGCTTGGGTGGCTGACCGTATACCTTAAAATTTTCATAATATGGTATAATGTTCATAAGGTATACGAATTTTTTCTTCTATTTGTTGCTTACATTCTGTTCTGCCTTTAAGGAAAGCAGCTGTCGAACAACTCTGTAATAAAGATTAGATTATTATCGTAATGCTAATTGATGTATGTTTTTGGGCCAGAGCTAGGATATCCAAATATGGTAGTAAATTCAAAATTATTAAAAAAAAACCCAGAAATTTTTTTTTTTAATTATACTTACAATTAGCCGTTTTTGTCAATTGATAATATGTTGCCTAATTAAATGCCTACGATTGAAACTAACTTCATATGTCGGTACAAATTCATGATAAACAGAATGGAATGCGATTTGAAACGCCAACTGCATCATTGCATCTATTTTGTCAAACTTATAATTTTTAATTCTTAAAGAGAAGCACCGGGCGAAAGTTTTGCCCTTTTGATGTCCTCCTTGCTCATTGTGGTGCTCTGAACAACTCCGAAGTCCAATTTTTGGCATTGTTTCAGGTGCAATTCTTGCGCATTCCGAATCTTTTCACGTAAACTGTTGTTCAAATGCCATTCTGAAGGAATAGGTTAACAATATAAAGACATCAAACAAAGACCGATTTTCTGAACATTGGTATCATAAGCACTTAATTCAAAGTTTCCTTTCTGTCCAATATGAATAAAACGGTTGTTGATCGTATCCTTCAACGTCTTAAAAAAACAACAAAAACTTTTTGTGCATAAAATATTTCGCTGGAAGAATAAACAAAACCTCCTCCATCAGTCGAAGGACCGCAACTCCATCTCCCCATGAATGTTCAAAATTGATTGTCTGGAAAAATAAATGTTTATTTCTTGATAGTTAAGTAACAAACCGCCTGCCCATTTCCGTCCACAATCAATTGAAAGCATTTATCAAACCTAATAAATAAATGGAAATCACTTTTTATGTCTTGCAAAAGAGGCTTGGAATGGTTTTATATAAATCCTCGTGTACGGCAATATGATAGCTGACCATCGGTTGCTTCCATCATCCCCGCACAACAACGACTGCATCAGCCGTTCCGGGTCACTGGTGTGCAAGTCGTCTAAGCATAATAGAAAGAGTGCGTCCTCAATTGCGGTCAATGAATCATGATTTTTTGAGTTGGTCCCAATCAGTTCACAGCGAATGTCAGCCCAAGTGTCACGGTCCTTTGAAGACATAGTAGTAGAAAATTCCATCCAAATAAATGAAACAGTCAGACGAACCAATGTAGTCAATGAGCCGACGCATTCATCAACTTGAGTTTGAGAATTCTTGGTAGACGATAGTTTTTCACCATTGCAAATATGGGAAAAAGAGGCGTAAATTTGTTTAGGTTCAACAAGCATGCCTAAAAGAAAGCAAATTTATGGTCGGACACCAACATCCAACCGTTCTGGTCAAACAGTTTGACGTTGTAGAAATGTCCACGATGAGCAACAATAAAATGCTTCCTAAAAATGATGAGATTGAGTTGATATTTTAATAAAATTGACTACGCGTTTCTGTTGTGGTGTAATCGATCTTTTCCCCTCTGGGGAATTCGACAGCCACCAAACAGAGACTGATATTGGCTCTGAATTGTTGCGTTGTACAATAAAAAAATATTCCTTGACCATGTCCAATGGATAAGCCTTGAAGGCTAACGCCGCCACAAGCCAACGGATTGAACTAGGAGAAGCCCTAAATTCGAAATGACAGTTAAAAGGAAGAAATTTTGTCCATAAACAAACCGGCAAAGCATTTCGAAAGTTTTGGTGTCGCTTTTGGAAGGGTTCATGTGGAACACTTCTGGCTTCAAGAGTTCAGCATCTAATGCCTTTTTGAAGCGACCAAAAGAAATAACCAAATTCGTGGCACGAAGCAGCTAGAAGATAAAAGATGAGCAAGTTAAAAGACAATGGACAGACCAATTAGTAAATTCCCCACTTTTTTTAATGAAATTCTATTAAGAATGCACTTGGTCGTTGTAAGATGAGTCCGAGTCCGGCGCAAACATCATGAACGGGTTGAAGTTGATAGGGCATGGAACACGGGAGCTCAAATAAGTGTCAAACCAAGGCTCTGACTGTAATTTCACCAAGTTATGAAATCATGTGTTTTGAATGTCTTTAGAACCAACTTATTGTTAACGCACAATTTATTTAATTTGATCTGAGATTTCTGTATTACATATTTTTGAATTAGTTAACTTCTCAGGCATCTTGGTAGAGTAAAAGAACCATACTAAACCAAAAAGGCTATGAAGCGAAAAACGAAATGCCTTTCCCGGCGTGCCAAAGTTTGTCTCGTTTAAAGAGGCAACTGAGAAAAATTCTAACAATGTATGAAGTGTGTTTGTTCTGGTTGGCGTGTTGTGTCAATTCCTTCTGTAATGCTAAAATAAGAAAAGTTTGCTAATGAATGTCGTGCATTATTCGGGGCATTTTAATTTTACCCATTCCTTCGCCATCAAGGAAATTGACCACCAACTCTTTTGTGTGCACATATTCATCGGAATATTCACCAAACACAGCAGATACCGCTTCCAAATAGCGATCACAGGAATGGTTCAAAGGCGGCACAGGCAAGCGAAAGAGGGATTTCTGCAAGGATAGTTGAAAGTATACAAGTCTTGGACGGCCAGCGATTTTGGGGGTATCATGACAACTCGCCGAAAGGCAACTCGCCGAAAGGCAGCTCGCCGAAAAGGCAACTCGCCGAAAAGGCAACTCGCCGAAAAGGCAACTCGCCGATAGTCCAATTTTTTGGTCTATAACTTCTTAATGTCGCCTAATTTCTACAAACTTTGTCTTATTCGAAAGAGCTTCGTGTTTAGAAACTATGAACAGGCAAAAGTTAAGAGATTAAAAAATAAATAATGAAGTTAAAAATTATTATGCGTAATTGCCTTTCGGCGAGTTGCCATTGACCTATTTTGGGAATTAAAAGAGGTTTCATTCACTATCCGACTTAAGCACCTGGAAATGATAGGTTGGCAGACTGCTTCGCTGGATTAACTGGTTCGCTTCAGACAACCAATCCTGGGACATAGGCACACCGGACGTCGACCGGACACTATTAGGACAAATTGTTAAAGGCTGGATTAAAAAACTACCTCATCCGTTGTACCACTGGCGGTTTAAAATGGTGATGACGGCAAGGTAAGGAAAGTTTCACCCGCATAGCAGACCGAATATTCAAAGATCCAACAAAACGCTTTCAAATGTACAAAAATCGAATAGAAAATTATCATGCTTTGCAAACTTTTTTTTTAAGTGTTCAGAAATATCGTAATTTATTTTCAAACATTTCTTCAATCATTGAATGAAAAACAATCTATTGTTGTCGTTTGTGCTGGATGGACATTAAAGGAGGCGGCGGAGTGTCATCGTCCAAAATTTTCTCAGGTAGTGAAGTAGAGAGAGTCGGTTGCTGTTCATTTAGGATGTCATTGCAAAAGTAGTTGAGTCTGGGCAACTGATTCGTCGTTCCCCCGATTAGAGATGATGAATGCGATGATGCAGCAACGCTTCCATCCATGTTAACCAAATAGGGTTGGTAAGAAGTAAATCGATTAGAATCATCATGACGAATTCGTTTTCGTCGGTTCATGATTTCTCTCTTCACTGTAGACATCATAGAAGTTACCATGTTATCGAGACGGTCCAAGCTTCTATAAATAATATAATACCGACAGGCGTCATATGGGTTTGACTTAACGATAAATTGAAGATCCCAAAAACTGACTGCAAAATGAGAGGAATTTCGCTAGCACAATTTTGACAAAACGGAGCCGATTCCACCGTTTCGTGATCTTGCTCTTCTGATGGTTGTTCGGATGCCGACATTTCGTCCTCGTTGTCATCACTATCAATGACGACCACACCGTTCGTTTCCAGTGTCGGTGACCCTACATGGCCGCCGACATTTTTTTTTTGTTTATGCGCTCCAACACTACTATTACCAAGACCAGTACTAACAACACCATAATTGCATTCTGGATGTAAATTATGTTGATGAGATGGATTAGTGCTGTTTGTCGCTGGAAGTGGCCAAAAAGAGGTAACATTAGCATAGGCAGAGTGGCGTGGAATGGTCATAGACAATGTAGACAACGGCATTTTGGTCATTGAGCGCGCATCAACGCCGTTCAGCGACGGAGAAATTGTTGAACGAGGCAAGATAACACTAGTGGTGGGCCTGGGAACAACATCAGGCACAGAAGGTGTAGTATTATATCGGTAAAATGTAGTTGTTTTTGGTCTGAATCGATCGGTGATGAGAGTGGCAATTGATTTAGAGGATGACAATGATGATGATGGATGAACAACAGGGTCACCCTCCGCGGTTGAAGAGCCAATTTCGGATGTGGATGGCGAGTCACGCGCCGCTATTATGTAAAAAGTAGCAAGATTAAAAAAAAAGAATAAATTTCACGATGCCTCTCACAAATACCTTCCATCATTCTTTAATAACTTGTTTTCACCTTTATTTCCTTCGATATTTGCTAGCACGACATTTGAGTATTGAAGCAAATCTGCCAGGGTTCTGTGCGATTTAGTCATTCTTAATGTCTCCCTGGTGCTTTTGTTGTTTCTATTGTTGTTGGGCATGTCAATTCTTTTTCTACTGCTGCCACATGCCGACGAGCCTTTTTGAGTTTTTGGCCGATTCAATGAGCCTTCTTTTGTCGCCGTTTGTGTGGAACGAGGTCGTCTGCAAGTTTAAATTTTTCTATTAACAATCAGATTTCTTCTAAAATTTTTGTTCTTTGAGATTTATTTATTTTTAATCCGTCAAGGAGAACATCTGAGAAATTTGATAAAAATTTTTAGACTAAAAATTGTGGAGCAGGTCGTTTACCGCCCCCCGCATCGTTTTTCTCTCCCAAAATCATTTTTCCCCCACTGGCTCTCGGTTCGAACCTATATATCGAACAAGCAAGTACCTAAACCGAGGGTTTGAAAGTATAATGATCTGAATTCGAACAGGATAAAAAAGTTCCGAATTCGAACAGGATAAAAAAAGTATGTGTGTCTAACAGTACAATTAATGCCTGAATATCTAATCGAACATGTGTCGTAGTTTTTTGGAACTACAACTTTTTGAGGCGTATTCAATCACTTTGCTTAATCACACTTAAAACTAAATAAAACTCTTCGATAGGTAAGAATTTTGTCCGATTTGGATCGAGATTAAAGAAAATTGCGAGTTTTTTTTGGCGTTAGAACACTTTTTCGATTAAACTTTCGAACATTCTTAATCCGGTTCGAATCCAGATCTTTAATTTTCGACTCAAAAATTGTTGTTTTACGATGGTTTCTGTTTCGTTTGAACTGCATTGATTTTCCACTTCTGCACTCGCTGTCGACGCGCTCGCAAGTGTATTCTTCGCAATTTTTTCTTTTCAGTGCTGTCCTCACTGCTATGCAGTTCATCAGCCTCTTTGTCTGTTGTGTCACTGCCAGATACTATGCCTTTGTTAGCATTTTTGCATGTAAGGAATAAATCCTTGCCTTATGATGAATGACAATAACTGCGAAATAAAATATTGGATACCTTCTGCATCTTTTTTTCCATCCTGTTCTAGTGCATCCGATGTAGAAGCAAGTGCATTTGTGGCCAAATTTTGTAAGACCAAATCAATGCTCGGCGTCGGTATTACGGCATCATCAGTGCTCCTGTCTGACGGATTAGACTGATGATATGAAGGGATATTGTCTGTATCGCGACTTTTTCTTACAAATAGGACCAACTTAAATTACAGGTTCGCACCCCCTCTTCTTGTGACTTTAATGGAGGCTATGTGCCTAATTTACGACTTCGTATTCCGTAAAGTCACCTTCGCCATTAGCGTAATGTTCATCCACTTCATGTCTTTGCCTCTTCCGCGTACTTTTTTGGGAATATGATGTCATCTTATTGTATAAGTTATATTTTTACAGCAAGAAAATTCATAATTGAAGGTCCATAAAGGAACCAAAAGCACTGAACATAAATTTCCAACATTTTTTTAAATCCATTCTTCTCAATGAATTGGAATGAAATAATCAATGGATAAGTTCCTAATACATTGTTCTATGAATGGGACAAAATGGCAGTACTTGTACTTTAGATGGGCCTTCTTTTTGAATTAAAGAAATTACGTTTCCATAAAATAATGGTTGTTTTCAGAGGTACATATTATCCAAAATCTTTCATAGAAAGGAAGACAGGGCATATCTATCCATTACGATGCTGAGATATTCAGTCAACCGCCCCCTTGACATCCGCTTTCTTCACTTTTTTGATAGATGACGGTTTTTTCGACTCCGTCTCTTCGCCTTTGTTGTCGTTTGTACTGCTTCTTTTAACGCTCGCCTTTTTTGCGACGGCTAATTTCTCTTTGTTTTTAGCAACTGTTTCACTTGTTTCCTTCATTGCGTCATTTCTGTCAACGATTTTGTTCTTTTTGGTCTTTACGTTGCTAACGGCACTCTTCTTTTTCCTGCCCCTGCGATCTATAAGTAATGGCGAACATTAACAATAGTTTTTATAATAATGAAGGAAAGAAAAATCAAAATAACTCAAACCCCACATGTTTCTGCGTAGGTATGTCGTTTTTTTTAGATTCATTTTCTACTTTAAAATAAGTTCACCCTTTTTCTTTGTATCCTTTGTTTTCGGTAAATTCGCCTCCCGCCATTCCTGAATTTGCTTCGCATGTTTTTCTTTCCATTCCATTTTTTGTTGATGGTACGTTGTCAAATATTTTCTCGCCAGGTCGATATAGGGCTACAATTGAAGAACTGTTTGATTTATTGCAACCGTTGTTTTAAGATTGAGGCTGATGAGGGCATTAAGTAAAAAAACAATGGAATAAAAACAAGACCTGTTTTTCAAGTTCCGACATTTTTTGCCATTGTTCAGTCAACTCAACGACTAATTTGATCAAATCTTCCTTCGTTTGGACTCCTCGCTGGTGAAAGCGTTCTTTACAGAAAATCATAAATGAATTCAAAGGACGTTTCGGATGGTTAGTCTCAGCGTGAAACTAAAATTGGTACTTATTTAGTTTATGCCTCATAAAAAAAAATTTTTTCTTTTAATCACTAAAACCATCTTTGCAGGGGTTTTCGGGGTCGCTGATCACGTATATCGACTCAGATTGAAGGTATTTCGAAACCCGAACCCGAATTCAACATTTAAATAATTTTTTCAAAAATTATTTTACACCGTCGTTTTCCGTGATGATGATCGGTAGTGTTGTGTATGAAACAGAAACAATATGCATCGACGACGAGAATTTGTCTAGTGTTATTTTATGAATCTAATATGCATGTTTATCAATTTTCGTAAAGCTGTTTGCTATACTTTAATGAATCAGCTGGACCATTTTACTGCCTCTAAGTTTCACGAAAAGTTGGCACTGCCGGATGCAGAATTTGATGCCTTGTAAAATAGTTGAATTCGGGTTCGGGTTTCGAAATACCGTCAATCTGAGTCGATATACGTGATCAGCGACCCCGAAAACCCCTGCAAAGATGGTTTTAGTGGTTAAAAAAAAATCTTTTTTTTTATGAGGCATAAACTAAATAAGTACCCTAAAATTTTTTCAATCGAAAACTTTTTAAATTAAAAAGCTTAGACCTTGTGCAGTTTTTTTTTCGTCCGAAGTCGCCGGAGTTTTGTCTTTTTGTCCGTTTCTTCCTGCACCAACTTTTTTTTTTGATCATCTGCCAGTTTCTCAAAATTTTCCTTCAATTCGTCGCCGATTTTTTTTGCGTTCTCAGCGTAATACTTAAAATGTGAGTAAAACAAAAAATAATCGTAAAAAACTTATGACAAAGTACAATAAAAAAATCGCAATGCTTAAAAATTTCGACCATTTTCTTAACAAGTTTCATTATTATTCCAAAAATACCCGGTGGTGCCTATTGGCATCGCCGAACCTCTCTAAAAAAATTCACCGACTGGTATGAGAAAAAAAGGTCGGCCCCCAGTGGATTATGGAAAGAGCACGATGTTTGCTAGGACCGAATGAGTCTGGGCTGGTTATTGGTCATCATTTCTTACCCATTTTCACGACTTATAATTGGTTTTAATGTTTTCTGTGCGTTCTTTTGAATGTTTTATCGTTTTCAGCACCTAAGAAAAACTTAAATGTGTTTTTGTATGATTTTGAGTTTGACAATCTACTATTATTTTACCGAATAAAATTTGTAAAAAATCAAATCGTGTTTAGCGAAAACCCAATGTCTTGAGTAAAAAAAATTTTTGTGGGCGGTAAGCCACCTAAGTACCAAAAACACCCCTAAAGATCGTTTTTATTTACCCCTGAAACCCATGCTCTGATACGCCCTTGAACTATACTATCTATATCGTTTGCAGAAAACCTTTTTGTCATGTTCACTTAAACTCTTCCAATTTGCCGAAACAATTTTCAGTGCCACAGCTCCACTAGCTCCACCAGTTTGGCCCTTCAATTGCTCCTTTACAAAAAGCCCGAATGAGTTTGGTGCATTGTACCCAGATGGAAGCCTAACGGCGGGCGAAATCGAAGTTGGCATCGAACACAGAGAAGCAGTTGTGGACAAATGTGTTGCACTGGACAAATAATAAAGAGTCAGGTCGCTTGAGCCCCCACGTTTGGGCCCAAGTCAAGTTTTAGACCATAACGTTTTTGTTAGTCAACTAATTTATTCAAATTATAATATCATTCGAAAGCAATACATGCTTAGAAGACATCTTTAAGCAGAAGCTAATTCGTAAGCGATTAAACAACTCTCCAAAAAGTTGTGAAATACTTCAAACTGACTTGTAACTTTTTTGAGTTGACAAATTGCTTAGCTTGCTTAAAGATAGCTTCTTAACATGTATAGCTTTCGAATGATACAAAAAAAAGTTATGGTCCAATTTGCTAGGGCCCAAATGACCACCCCAAGACGATAAATATATAAAAAATGGAATTCATTAAAACTTTTACTTGTTGAGCACAGAGAGACGAGCCATACCGCTCACAAAGCGACCAAATTTTGGATAGAAAGTCATTATTCTATGCTTAATATAGTAACAGTTAACCGATACCAAAATGCTGTAAAAGTGAAGTTCAAAAAAACGAAAACAATGTGATACATAATGACACCCTTTATGAGGTAGTATGGGCGTTAAAGCACATTTATTCCAGAATTGTGTCAAAAATTATAACATGTTATGAAATTATATAAAGTTCAAGCAAGACCGGATTCTTGGTGATTTGGGAATCATCCAATCCGGTCAGGTGAATTTGAAGATTTCTAACTTTACAATTAGATATAAGGTTGAAAAAATAAACACAATCCAAAAGAAACAGAAAAATGGGATTCGTGGCTTAAGAAATACTCATATGAATGTCAGAAATTACAAATTTGACAACAACTGGAATCAGTTTCAGTTTAAAAGACTAACCAATCTTCAGAAGTTAATGACATCTTTCCTGAAAATCGGTTTAAAAGGTAAAAATTCAAATTTTAGTATACCAAAATCGCAGTGCCCGTCCGAACGCCTCCACCACGGTGTGGTCTTTCTCGGTTAATGTTTTGTTGTTTAGGTCACCTTCGTACAACAGACGAATTTGATTATTTGGTACCCATTTGCTGCAATAGAAAATTGTTGCAACAGCATTGTCAAAAATTTGGTGCAAAAAGAAAAGAATTTATAAAGGCCGACGTCGTCACTTATTACCATGTGTTGTTTTTGTCAAAAAACAAAATTAGCGTGTGCTGCTGTCGTCCCGTTTCGATCTGTGTCGGTTTTGTTAAAAGTGCATGGTCGATGAAGTGACGCCCAACGCCATAAGTATAGTTGTTGGATCGACCGATCACCGCATTGTAGTCATCATCATCTTCCTCGTCCTCAAGATCAATGGCTCGCATTCGAATGTCAATCACACGACCCGGAATTTTGGAGGCATGTACCCAAACAATATCATTGTGCGAAAACGAAGTTGACGTCGGACTTGGAGGCACTGTTAATGTGTCGAATAAATTCAATAATGAGGGTGATTTACTTGGGATGTGTATAAAGGGATATCCGTGAAAGAAAATAACGGAATTAAGTATGGTATTTCCAGTGACCAAAGTAGAATTGATAGTAACAATAACTGGCCTTCAATTCTTGAAATTCTATTATTGTTTGTCCCTGCATATGAGATGGAGCTTCTTTGCCCTCCCTCCCATACTCGCGAACAACGGAAGTAGAGAACACCCAAAATGATACCAAAATCGTCGTCAGCTTCCAAATATTTCTTTGACACAACTGGAATTTGGCGGCGACGACGCAATGTTTTTCCACCGACAAAATTCATCGTTGATGGTAGATCATCTTGTTCCTCTGGTATTGAAGAAAAGAGGCATTGACTCGAGTCCGACTCGGCTGCAGATGAAGCCTCTGTCTGATATGAATTCGCGTAATTGTTCTGTTTGCGCACTACACCTCTGGTGCAAACCACCATGGCAGCATCAGTGCATTTTCGTTGTGCGGAATGCAATTTTGAGTTCTTAAGGTTATTCCCATATATATGCAAGTTTAATAGAATAAATGCTGCATAATTTGGAATTGTCCACTAGTTCCATGTTCATTTGAAAGCATCATTCAATCTCTAATGGATATCCACCGTGCAACTAACCAGTATGGACATGCTTAATCGCTGGCTAATGTTGTTGCTCCTGTTACAAACCTTGATGTCGTCTTTGTCGTAAGCCAGTTGTTGTTGGTGGTGTACATAGGCAGAGGGTGATGATAATGCTTTTGAATGCTCATTATTATCAATGTTCACTGGGAAGTTGCTGGTAATTCTTCCTCTTTTCTTTGTCGTCTTTTTTTGCTTCTTATCATGTTGTTCAGTGTCGTCGGGCGTAGCCCTCACTTCCCCCGCGATACTCGTTGTGTTGCACTATAACAAAGTTTCAACACATTTTTAAACAATAAGATTTTTGTCACCTTGCCATCTAAGGACAGCATGCCCGCCTTGATGTGACTCCGTTTTAACCTGGTTGTTGTTTTGTCCTTTTTTTCCCGTTCAGAAAGAATGGTGCTGTTGTTAATGTCGTATTTTGCAATTGTGGTTGAATTGCTTGGGATGTATTTTTTTGTGATGGCTTTTCTTCCCATAAATATTGTTGCTTTTCCCGCGAGAAACGATGAGGATGCTCTCTGTTTGTTGTTGTTGCTCTCCTGTTGCTGAGCCATCGATGCTTCAGAAAATGCTGCTGTTCTTGTCGTCTTGTCAGCAATTATTTCAGTGTCAGACATATTATTGTGTAATTTAATTTCATTGCTTAATTCGAAGAAAGCTTCGCTACTAAGAGTCGGAAATTCTAGGACGAATCCAGCCATATTGGATAACTGAAAAGAAAATGATTAAAAAAGTTTTTTTTTTGCCCTGCCTCATTCAATCTCTGTTCTTCAAATTCAGCAGCTTTGAGCACTGATATTCCAATGCGCTTGATCCCTAGGTGGAAAACATTTTAAAATTTATCGTTAGGCCCAATTTTATGGAGGCAATCCATGGCAACAAATTTTGATTATTCAGTTACTTTGGCCATAGTTGTAAAAATGGGTGTTGTTCTTGTTGAAGGTGGTACAATTGCGTATAATCAAAAGAAAATCATCACGCAATTCAGAAATCCGTTTATATCGTCCCTTGTCAACATTGGAACGCATTTGGTGGAAGTCCATTGGTCGTGAGATTGTCGATGAATAGCCGGGAACTTGCTTTTCAGTTACGGCTTCAATGAACACCTAGAAGACAATATTTATCTACAAAAGTATTTGACAAGAAACATAGCATGTTTCGATCAATTTAACATATCAAAAACTAACCTTTTGATGGTCTTTTTCAATCAGTTTCGCCAATGTTTGTTCAATTAGCACTGCTAACGGTCGCATTGACTTGGACACAATTGCCCTGGTGGTCAAAAGTTGATCACGCTTCATTTTCTCGCGCTTCTTCACCAACTCGCACAGTAAGCGCACCCGTTCGAAATTCCTGCGCAATCCGGCGAAGTGCTTCAGTGGATCTATAGTGAAATCTGGGAAATTAAATGTCAACATGTTCAGTTGCAATCAATTCTATTTTTAGTATGTCAATTTACAAGATTGGCAGTCATTATGAATGTAACAATCCACCTATTACAGTTGTTGATTCTCGGGTTTGCTCAACAATTGTTGCTGCGTTTGAAAGCGAAAGGCACGTCTCTGCCGGTACCTCCGCAACAACTATGCCGGCGGCACTTTGATCATCAAAAGACCGGCCAAGCAACGGTTTTTGCTGGTTCATGTACACCTGTTTATTAGTCAAATATGAACATTATGAAAAAAACCCTCCAAGATATCCCATATTGTATGTTGCTTCTGTTCATTAACCTGTAAGCGGCGAACCAATGGAACCCCAAGGCGTGATTTGCGCTTTAGTGACCAGTAGGAATAAATGTCATCCATATAGTTCAAGTGAAGCTTATGTGCAATAAGCTGAACCCTTAAAAAATGCTAAAAATTGAATCAACGAAAAAAAAATGCTAAAAATTGAATCAACGAAATTCGTTCACTTTTCCTTTGGTATCACCGGCATTGGTACCAATTTGAGTGTTTGTTTGGCACTTAGGTCGATCTGTTTTCGAGCCGTACAAAGGTTATTCTCCATTTCACGCTTCCATGCGGCTACAGTTTGACCATTCCTTAATTTTTAGGCAACACTATCGAGCAATGACTTAATCAGTGGTTATTAAAAGGGAATCTAAATCAGGGGCTATCTAAGCGGGAATAAGAAATGACATAGACAGAAAAGTGAAGGAAAGTTTAATAAAAAAGAAAGTATAAGGGAAAACCTAAGCACCAGTCACGACGCACCTGTTCGGATTCGAATGATGAAAACAATAGGCAAATCGGTTAACTGTTACTGAGTCCGGGTCGTTGCGCGCGCGTGACTCCTTGACAATCATTTTCATTCCCGCATAGCGCGCACACGTGGCGTGAAATGAACGCACACATGCCTTCTTAAAAAAAGAGCATGGGGTACTCATAGGCGAAATGCTTCGGGGTGTTAAAGGCAAAACCAAAATAAATCTGATATATATAAACAACAATCAAAGTAGGAATTTTGAATTTTCTAAGTTATACATTAGTATTGTAAAGTTGAAAAACATACTCACTCACATTACTACATTGAAGACAGGCTCCAACTTTTCTCTTGCAAATTAAACATGTTAATTTGTGGCGGCGTTTAATAGAAAAAGTGACACCTTCGACAGGCTCTAGGAACACAGTATTGGCAAAATGCACCTATAGACAAGAAAACATAAAACCATTGCTAATGTAAGGAGGGATCTCTCCCAATTTGTCTTCAAAACCTCATTAAGCCATATTGCACATACAACATGCGCCCAACGTCCATCGGATGTCTGCTTGAAGGCGCCGGAAGTACATGGACAAAGGGCGCAATTGACCGGTATTGATGGAGACAGTTGGCACCGACGACAAAGCCATTGGCCTTCCGGAATATATGGCACACCATAGCATTCCTGAAATAATATTATTTAAATAGAACTAAGGCCAAAAGCAAACTTGGTGCACCGCCATGTTGCAGATGTCACAAAAAATTATTTGATTGGCATTGCTATCTTCTCCATCTAGAAAAAAAAAGTAAATACTAGTAAATAGCCGATAGTACATTGGTTAAAATCACATAAGTGATGCGTGCCCTTTGTTTCTTTTTTTAATTCAAAATTGTTGACACAAAACAGGAAAGTGCCCCCCAGCCCTGCCCCTGGATCAGACTTTGAATTTTTACCATTGCAAATGCAGCAAGGCGCATCATTGTCAATCATTGTTAAATAACCAAGGCCATACCCATGTTCATCTTGCGTGAACTAAATTTTGTGCTATGGACAACAGCTAGAGCATTTCCTTGTTCACTTGAAAATGAGATTCCTTTTCCAATAAATCAATGGCTATCTCCAAAATGTTCTCATCAATTGAGGGATGTCCAGCTTCACGTCTCCGCACATTGGCTAACTGTAGCCAGGCAATGTCTTCCCGGTCTAAGTCGTACTCCGTTTCTTCTCCACTTTCTTCCTCCACCAAGTTACATAGTACATATGAAGTCGGCATTTTGAAAGGCCGTGCCATGCCGGCCTTAGGCAACCGCTCAGCATGCCGAAAGCTCACAGTTGGTAAGTCAGTATTGAGGTATTTATGCTAAAAAAAAAGAATTTAATAATTAATTAATTTTCTTGAGACAGACAACAAACTTTTTTTTGTTCAGCTGACTTCAATCCATTTTTGCCATTTATCCACTTAATTCTTAATGGTTTATCTGGTTCAATCTGCACGGTTTTGTCGTTGTAGTGGATGGTTAATGTTGAATCACTGTTAGTTAATGTTGTAGTCAACATAAATATTTCCTAATTTGTAAAGAACTGAAATTCATTTTTTTAAGCTGTTGACTGTGAAAATATCGACTTTTAAGTTTGCTGTGCCGACAAAAAAATCAAGTGTTTTAAGAATGATGGTTTTAAGCAAGTTTTTACGGCACGGAAATGAAGGATAAAACATACAACCGTCAGTCCGCTTTCGGATACCGATTTGAAACGAACATACTAATTTTAAAATTTAATCGAGTTGCCAAACATTAGGTAAAACATTTAAAACCAGAAACTAAGTACCAGCAGACATGATATGATACGAAATTCGAACAAGTCTATAAATTTTCGGTTTCAATGTTCATCCGAACCTATTCAATCCTCATAATTAGGGGTCAAAAGATATGGAAACCTTTTTTCCTGAGCTTGGAACGCATAAAACATGTTTTTAGCTTGGTTTGAAATCTTTTTCGTACACCTCAAGCGTTTTTTTTAATTGTTAGTAAATATATACAACTAAAATGTGCAAATTTCGCGTTATCTTGGTAATTTTTGTTGCTAAGATCTTACGACATTCATTCGTTCATTCACCTGATGATTCACCATTAAAAATCAACTTAGCGAAATCGCAGATTATATGTTGCCAGATGGCAAATCTGATGTCAGATAGGTGATTACTGATCAGCCCCCCCCCCCCCGACTAGCCCGTGGAATCTCTCATGAGCTTTTTAATTTATTGAAGATGAATTTCCATTGGAGCGCAGGCAATTCACCGGAGTTACCTCCTTTTTTAAGATTGTGTACAAAATGAAACAGATTCAAGCTTATATCCTTTTTGCGGCATTTAAATAAATACAATGCTTCAGACAACAAGCGAATAATTAAAAAGTAAAAAAAATTGTCGCAACGTTTTCACTCATAAGGATCGCTCAAATTATTGCATTATGCCTTTGTCAAGTCCAGAGTGCCATTAGCTGCCAAGAAATCCTTCCAATTAGTCGAAAAGTTGTCCGTCTTCATGCACGACAGCACAATGTAGCAATTGTCACCGCATTGTTCCACATGAAATTTAAAAAGCTCAATTTTTTAGGAATAATATTAATAAAAACAATCGAGTCAAAAGATCGATTTTTTACAATATTTAGCCCCCCTTGAAACCCATGCTCTGGATAGGCCCTTGGGGAATGCAAAAACATAGTTTGTTATTTTTCTCTTAAATATACAGTGAATGCAGCACTGTCGGCATTGATCTGTGATGGAAAACGCTCAATGTCACACTCGTATCGTTTGTGGTCTTCGGACCGTTTGTTCATGGCTGTTTTGTCTGGGTACACCTCCGCGACCAACTTGATACTCTGATCTGTCAACACGTACTGTCCAAATTTTACCTTAAAAAAATTTACGCAAGAAAACAGCAACAAATTCTGTGGCAAAAAACTGAAACAACTAAAAAGGAAAATAAGTTTTTTCTATCTGCCCAGCAGAATGTGATTCACAGTCCTTAACATATAAAGAACTTTTCAACCTATCTGTCGGTAAATTTTATGCGTGGGTCTGCTCCACTGTACAAATTAAGAGTCCACTTGACGATCAGTGAGTATTATGTATTTAAAATTACATTTGTTGCGAGTGTGAATGGGTCTTTGGATTTGAACCGAAGCAAGCGTTTTAAAAGAAACAAAAGGCCGCCCTTCTTCCTGTGGTAAAAATGGCATTTAAATTGCATGCATATTGTGGGGTCTGTATCGTTTCGTTCCCGTCTTTGCTACCCAGCACATAGCTTTTTTCCAAGTCAACGAAATTAGAATTTAGAAACTACAATATTATTAAGCAAAAGATAACGATTAAGCATCTCACAAAAAAGTTATTTAATTTACAAAACTTAAAATTCACAAAATCTCAATTTTTTCAAAACTTTAAACATAACTTTTTTGAGATGCTCTTAACTTCTGCTCAATAATAGTGGTAATGGATTTAATTTTCATTTTAAGAGTGAGGGTGGAGTCAAAGCCAAAAATACTCCAATGCGATGCGAAACGATGCCGGATTAATGCATTACCTCATACCCGGAACGCAGATAAAAACGGTCACTGAAATATTAATATGCATGTAGAGAATTCATTTGTTTCCGGTCAGAGTGTCGAATGGTCCATAGCTCATAACTTTTTTTTTTTGTCGAGCTCATTATCGTCGGTATCAATCGAACTTACATAGATCCAGATATGACTAATTGTAAGCAGAAGCTAAGCGATTGAAGGTATCTTAAAAGCTATGTCCAAAAAGGGCCAAAATTGGCCATTTTTGGGTTTCTCGTTTTTTGGTCATTCTTTGTCCAATCAAATATTTGTTTAAGGATAGCTTCATCTTATCGAAGGCTTTATTTTGTTCTTCTATTCGACCTGAATCGGTTTAGTACTTTTGACACTCGGACCGTTCGATACTAGGAAAAGTAGACAATTCATTTCAAATCGTATGAACCCGAATTGAAATAAATTAAAAAAATTTCTCATTAAAATACAAGGGTCGGACCTTTAGTGCCGGTGTCCTGTGTAACCATAATTGGTGTTTCCAGTGCATTCAATTGTGAAGTTGTAGCCATTTACAATATTAAACACAGTTTCCACTAATTAACGAAAACCTGTAAACCAACAAATTAAGAAAAACAATAAATTTGAACAGTTACGTGGAAAAGGGGAGAGAAAGGAAATGTATTGAAATTATTATTAAAAATTAAAATGATCTTTGTGGTGTGGTGCATGTTGATGAAAATGCAACCAGGGATTGTCTGCGCTACATTTTATTAGCAAAAGTTTGTGCTTGCTCCAAGCACCAGAAAATATTTTACGCAAATTTCCACACCAGTTTAAAAACTAGCGTTAGTCTAAAAATGGGGTAATTATGGTTTTAACTCGAAGGGCATAAAAGAAAATAGGATGATTTAACCCATAAATTATTCGCGTTACGTGGCTACCGTATGCTGCTGCTGAGGTGAATGAAACAGAGGAGGATCCTCCAAGTTCGCCTTTAATTTCATGTTCAATGTGTGGTTTTAAATAAATGAGAACACCGACAAAAAAAATTGCGGAGAAACAAAGTGATAAAGGAAAAAAGATTGTACAATAAGGAAGATTACGAAAAAGTGAAAGAAGCCATTACCACTTACCAAGTTCTGTTTACTATAGGGGGATGGGAAGAAATTATGGATTGGAAATGGGTACAGGAAGAAACTTATGATCCCATCACAACCATCCATCTATTGCTCTCACACTTCAATTTTGATTGAGTTCACATAAAAACTCATCGACGACAGACCTTCCCCCCATCCCAACCTTGCGCACATATGAAATATCCAATTACACGGGCCTGTGGTAACAATTTCTTGTGTATGAAATACACATACCTCCTACCTGTATGGATGAAAAAGGAGGAGAGAGAGAGAGACTGGACAATTGGATGAGTAAACGAATATTGTTTGAGCAGCCTCCACCCACATATAGTAATGGATGGGCGATAAATAAGTTTCAATAAATGCATAACGTGGCACCAATAAAATTTAAAAATAAAAGAAATTATTTTTTTCACTTAAGAAATTGATTCAAAAGAGAATTTATAAACGAAATTGGCCAATATGACAAGACTATATGTATGTGTTAAACATGGGTGCATCAAAAAATGAAAGACAACAATTGAGATGAGTCGGTGGACCACTCCGCGATGCCCCCAAAAATTTAAAAAGATTTAAAATTAATGAATAATACTTACAAGTCTCTCTCGTTTAATATTTGGTGCGCAGTTTATGCAAAAAGAGGAAAATATTACAGTTAGTGTAACTACGATGATAACAGCTAAAAAAGGACTGCTCTGCATGGGATTGCTTCAAGAATCGCAGTCGCATTTTGAATTTTGTTATGGTATATTTTGGATTTTTCTTTTCTTGCATCAATTGGATCAATCCACCAGCAGTCCGCCGCACAACTGAGTCAATAATGAGAATGTGTTCATTTTGAGGTTTCCTTTTCACGGACCCCTCGCATTGTCACAAACTAATCGTCGCATGTCCCTCGCCCACCAAATCCCCCCCCCCCAATCCTCCACATTTACGGGCACCAACATCGGCAGCAGTTGGTGAACAACTGTGAAGGTATGGCAGAAGTCCGCCGCCTACCCTATTCATCGATGGGAACGAAAGGGGAAGACCTTCGTACACAGTGGCAAAGGGGAGGATTAATTGAAAAAGGACCAGCAATTTGGCTGGAGATTTGGATAGAACCAATTGTAAATATCCTGTTGTAATATGTCGATATCTATCAAAAAATTAAATTTACAATGGAGCAAAATCACAAATTAAACTGTGCTAGGGCGTTTCATAAAACTGCCAACTTTAAGACCCGAGCAAATTTTTGCGCTATAACTTTTTTATTATTCAACCGATTTATACAATCTTGGTATCATTCGAAAGCATTAGATGTTTGGAAGCAAGATTTCAGCAAAAGCTAAGCGATTAATCCACTCTTAAAAAAGCTACGCATGGAAAAATGTCTTTTTCGTAAAAAATCGTAAATTTAAAGAATGGATCAATCGATTAACTTCTGATGAAGAATTTCTTCTAATCCCATGGTGGCAGTTTTTATGAAACAACTCAGCACGAATTAAACTAGAGTTAAGCGCCGACCGTCTTATTAGTGACTGTTGGGGGTAAAATTAAATAAAATATCGACAAACAACAATATCGTGAAATAATTAGAGAAAATTAAAGGTGTGAAAATCTCCTCCTTGCGCAGTGTGAGAGTTCACTGGAGTGGAAACTTTTGATTAGTTTCAAAGTGGGAACGAAAGTGCTGTCCAACACACAAAATGGTCCAAAACAACTCAGCACCGGGACGATTCAGCGTAGCTGATCACAACTTTTTTTCAAAATATAAAATAGAGGGGAGAATTCGGAAGATAATTACACAATAAGAGCAATAACCGTAATTGGAAGTTTATAATGTGGATAATGTTCCAATTATGTATATAATTGACTTTGATTTTTGTTAAAAACTTTAAAACGAAACAAAATCATTGGCGCTGTAAATGGCTGTGTGTCACCGCCGCAGTCCCACCACAAATTTCGCAATTCCTTCCCTCATCAACAGCAGAGTCTGTCACCGTTATTATTCGTCAAATTTCAATTCAATGCTCGCGCCGCAATCAATGAATGGACTGAGAAGAGTTCTTCATTCTCCAATGCATGGACGTAATTGATGCACTCACACTTTACAATCCCCAAATCGGGAGCGGGTGGGATAGAGAGAGAGAGAGAGAGAGAGGGGGGGGGGAGAGGCGAAGGGGACGAGTCGAAAATCGCCTCCATCACACTTTCTCAAGGTCAACCACCATTGGGAAACTTAGATGCTGGGATAGTGGTGTCTTTGATGGCTGACAGAGACTGATTGAGGATGAGGATACATAGTTGGAATAAATGACCGTCAGCGGGGAAAGTTGTAACGACAAATTGCCTTTTTAGGCATGAATAGACCAAATGGGCCATTACAATCATTAACCTATACTCATTCACATTTATATTTCTACTACACGATATTATTGTGTATCTTCGAGTTCAATGAAAATTCATTTCATTATCAAACCAAAATTAAAAAAATTGCATTCACTATTTATGACGAATATTGCTGATATTGGCAACCACTCCAATGAGTTGCTTAGCGCGTTCCAACAGCATCGGATCAGCATGGCTCAACTGTTCTGGCAAAAAGAGTAGGAATGTGACGGCTGCAGCTGGCACAAATCTAAATGAGCAAAAACTTATATTTTTTAAAAATACCAAAATTCATCACCGTTCATACGCCGACTGGACCTTCTCCAGCGTGATGGCCTTTTGCAGTTCTGATGATGCGCCATGGGACTGAAGCTTCCTGTAAATGTTTAAAGAATGGGCGATGAATTGAATTTTTGTACGACAAACAAACTTTAATAACTGATAATGATAGTATTGAAGCAGTTTAAGCAAATGTTCCGCATCACTTCTTTCTCTCCCGTCCATGTTCCAACAGATTGCCTTGGCCAAATCCTCACCAAAACAGCCGGAATGGGCCTCTAAAACATTTTTCAGCATTTTGGAATGGAAGGTTGTACAGAAATGTTCAACCATATGCTTTCAAAAAATTATACAACACAAGGAATACGGAATTTCTCGCTCACGATGAGCCAACGGCTCAACAATTCTATTCCTGAGTATGGATTATCCAGATCATTCTAACTCGAAGGGAATCGAAAAGTCCAAAAATATCGGAAATCAGATTGCATCTGTCTCTGAATACGCACGCACGTGTCCAGTCGATGAGTGCTTGGACTTCGGTGCCTTTCGTCTCTTTGCCAACATCGGTTCGTACTGTTCTGAAGAACACATTACGCCCAATCGGATGGCCGTGCAGCAAACATTCAGGCAATTCCAATTCTGAACAACTCTGCGTGGTCAAATGTTCAAGGCGCAAAGCGGACATCAGTGGTTCCAATTGCTAAAAATTTACGCTTAATCAGAAAAACGTGTCAAAATACCCGAACATGTTCAATGTCAAACACTTTCGCAACGCTCCCTTGTGCGGATGGGGAACTGATCAACACACTGACGAATCGTCCAATTTGTTCGTAAAGAAATGCAGGCAGATGAGCGCCATCCAAATGCAGGTGCCATTCCTCGCGAAACACCATCGACAAAGCGTGTAATTGAGCCAATGCACGGAGCAGATCACGAACACCTTCGGAACGAAGCGTAAGACAAAGGGGGGCATAACATGAATTTTATCGAAGCACGAAAGCTGGGCTTCTCGATCCGTGATATCATGGTATGGTACAAGGGCTAAGATGACCCAATCACCGACACCTTCAACAACAATGCCGGTGCCCAAATCGTAGATTTGCGCCTTCTCGCTGAGGTCCTCCATCACCAACAAAGCGTTGCATGAACGAGACCATTGCTTCTGATAAGGAGTGTGTATTGAACTGATCCTCCACAAACATTATCCAAACCCCAGATTTATACGATGTTCACTGATTCAGAAATGAGACCGAACTCGAAAATTCCAAAATTGTTTGTCCTAGATTCCATTTAACGCTGCTTTGTTCAGAATTGAAAGAATCCCCGGTTAAAACCCCGGGCTCTATTTGAATTGCCTTGATGACAAAGATACGAGGTATTGGCACCCGACGGTGTTTGGAGAGCCATTCATAGGTGAGACATTCACTAAAGTTTGTTTAGACTTTGGCTGAAATTTTGCGACTCCATCACTTCTTCCAACCGTTTAAAAAGTGCCGATGCCAACATTGCCTCCTACATATAATAATGTCTTTTTTTGTCATAAATAAAGATGCACAATGCCTCAGGCGGATCATCTTCATGCATTTCGCAGATTTTCAACACCACACTCTTTGGCAACTTCGCATTTTCCCATCCAAATGTTATGCGCAGCACCGTTGTTCTGTCCAAATCTGAACATAAGCGACGATCTCGATTCACAAAAATCCTATTTGTTAGATCCGATTTTCCATGAAACGTTTTCGGAATAGGAAAACCATTTCCTGTATCACCTCTGTCTCCAATATCATTCATCTTTTCCACAATCCACTGGGGTTCTGGCTCCTCCGGACACTTGAACTTCTCCGCTAACCGTTGAAACAACCACTCAAACGTAACTGCTGTGCCACAAATTTTCTGTAGGTTTTCTTGATTTCCGCCCAATGGTGAGATACTGAAAAATCGGTTTTCGTTTGCATAATGGCAACTTTGGCGTTTGTATTGTTATGGATGCTTAATATTGTTTATCTTTTTAATTATAAATAAAAATATTGGAATTCAGGCTTTATAAGTCTGATTATAGACATTTGATTCACAAGGCCAGCAAAAAAAAGTACTCAGAAGAAATAGCCGAAGTGATAGAAGGCTGTGGTGACTTGTTGTGAAAAAACTGGCCGTTGGAAGCACCGAAAGTATTCCCATTCGTTGTTTCGTTCGGGTGGTTCCACTGCTGTTGCCATGGAATCCCACTTTGTCGTCGTTGCACAATCTCATCACGCATTGAGATCACTCTCGCCAAACAGCTTTCCAGGGAAGCAGTCTCATCCAATTCGACTGTTGCTGCAGCCACCGTCTTTGAATCTTCTTAATCAAATGAAATTAGGAGTCCATCCACCATATTCAAAACAACGAGAACGTAGCAAAAGAATGGCTATTTGACAAGGTAATTTAACCATGGTTATTGCAACCATGGGTAGAGGCAGGGTTGCAATTTAACCATGGTAGTGACCATCAATTATGTTCTTTTGCGTTGTGTTCAAAAACCACCAACCATACTATTTTTAGCGTCACTAAAAACCCAACAAACTCTGTCTGGCGCTGTGCCGCCGTTTTATCCAATTGCTGGCAACTGCCAATGTACCACCAACCGAGTTCCATTTTCCAAACCCAATCGGAGGCACCGACGGGTCAAGCTGAGGTCGGAGCCTATGAAAAAAGAACAAAACCAACTTTGAAGACGTGTGTTTAGCTTGAAAAAGATTTTAGTTTCTTATCCCGGATAATTTCTAGTCAAATCCTCTCAAGACCCTTTACATTTCATGGATAAATGAATCGTTGCGCAACGACGGTTGTGTTTGAGCATTCTTTCCTTCACTCCTCCGACGACGAATGTTCGACGGGTTTAAGCCATTGGGGATTGAAATAGGACAACCCATTTTTCGTTGAAATGGAAAAAAGAATAATTGTGAAACGGGAATTTATAATTCTACCAATTTGTATCCAACTGTGAGTCAGTTGTTCAATGCCATTTTGCGAGAACGAAGCGAGAAAAGCGAGCTATTGGAGGGTGGAGGGAGAGGGGAAGGATAGTGTTCGAAATGGGGGCAAAATTTTCATGTTCAAGTGTTTATTCTTTATTTTAATGCATTAAGAATTCATAAAAGATAAACAGAAAAATGAGGTTTGGAATTAATTGGTAAGACAAATTTATTTGGAGAGCGAATTTTTTGAAGACAAGGGAAGTAAGGGCAAAACAGTTTGGCTTGGTGGCTAAAGGAGCGAACAAGCCAAAAAAAAACCAAAAGGGCATCCGTCATTGGCTGTATTAAGTATGCAAAAAAAAAAGCGCGAGATCAGAAATCAAAAAGCTATAGAATATTTGGCACTGGATGAGACGATCGGTGCCCTCCCTGCCCATTTCACCACCGGCGCCGCTTTTCCAATAAATGATTGACGACGACATTGCATCGTCGGCAACAGCCGCACATCGAAAGAACAGTCCACAGAAAGCCCAAAACAGTCAACCACAGGAACAGGCTCAGCTGGATGAAGCGTGAAGGCAGCCAAAGAACGGAGAAATGCACTGACGCTTTGAGGTGAGATAAGGGTGATTGTCAAGTGAAATTAAAATGGAACAGCGAATTGCCGATTAGAAAAATGTTTTGGGAACGGCAAGTGCCGATTGAAGTTGTTTTTTCTTGGCAATTCCGATCCAGGAATGTAGAAATTCGGGAGAAGAGTTTCTTTTTTTTTTTGGCAAAGATATATATCCTTACCGGTTCCATTGGTGAATGGCGTCACTACCAACAAGCCATAGCCTTAAAAAGTCGAAAATTGCTGTGTTATCTAAGGAATTAATTGGGGAAACATTTGGCAGGAGGGCGGTTTAACTCTTAATCATATTTAAATACCCATTTTGGGCACTCCCATTCTGTAGCTGACCGTTGGAGATTTGAATTCAATTAGTGGCAAAGTATGCGGCTCCAACATGGACACCTTTTTGGCGGAAATGGGGAATAAAGGTCTGTGTCGCAGCTGCAGTTCACTCACTGTCCATCGAAAGCCAGAAATTTCTGGCAACACAGCAGCAGCCAAGCGAGCGCCAGCCCGTCGTGGCGGATGCCGCCATTGCATGTAAATGCCTGATGTGTGATCATGAGCACTGAGTACAACATTTATTTGGCGCAGCTGCTGTAGATTTTTTTGTTTTGAAAACCGTGTTTTTTTACTGCGAAACCTGATTAACATGAGTGAAAAATCTTTTTTCCAAAATTAAATTGTCATGTGATTAAAAATTTTATTTTTGAAGCAATTTTCGTGTTTGGAGCTAGGACGTTTGAGGGTGGAGTGTTTGTTCATTGCCTGCTCCATTCTTGCAGTCGCATGCGGCAAAACTGGAAAATGGCTGAGCAACAGTCGAACGGCATTGCCCCCGCTGTGTTCCCCTGCCGGCGGGCCATCATAACAAATACGACTAATAGAATCGCCAAATTTGAGTGAATCTGTCTGAAATTTTGTGCTTTGAGACATTGCTTTAGATGATTTTGAAACCTCATAAACGTTGATCAGCTGCTTGAACTTGTCCGAATCATTACTACGAAAATGAGGCGGAAAATTGCGTTTGAACAATTCATACAAATGCGGAGAAATTTGCTCCATTTCACCACCAATATCATTGTCACCGGGTAGATAAATTCGCTACAAATAATTGTCTCAAATTCAAACTTTATTTTAACATCATTGGTAGACTTCTCCCACCTCCAAGGTTGTCGAATTCTGGGTTATACACAACAAAAATTCCACTCACATTTGTACTGTGTTCATCGATCGGAAAGATGTCAAGAAAACGGTCTCGCGCATTGGCAAATTGTTGTTCCTCTCCCAAAAAAACACCTTCATCAAACAAATCGCCCAGAAACACCTCTAAGTCAGAATTGATTGCTCGTTTCGCCTCCATATATCCACGTCGCAAATACCAAAAAAAAAAAAGTAAAATAAAAAAATTTTGTTGAACACCTGTCTGCATCCCATCGTGACAAAAATCCGAACCATTCAGGTTCATTTATTTGCCCGATTAGCTGAGGGTCGGACACAATAAGAATTGCAACTGAGTCTGCTGGATTTGACGTTTGAGGAATTTTCCAGAAAAAGGATGCTAGCCAGAATGAAAACAACTCGACAATCAGACCGGGAAGAAGACAGACCAATAATGGGACGCAATAGCGATAGCGCAAAGAAGGACGAATCCGATGACGCATCAAATAGGTAATATTACAAGGCGAAGAATACATATATCATGGCTAAAAAAGGAAAAAAATCCTGTAATTTTGAGAAGAAAAGACCCGCGTTTTTTCATTTTATTGGGTTTGAATTTGAAATATTATGTACTATGTACAACAAAAAATATTAATGTAAATAAAATTAACTGAAAAGAATTAAATTAATATATTTAATTAAACAAAATAAATGAATAATTAAGAAAAAAGAAAAGTAAAAACACAAAAATATACAAGGGAAAAATATGGGAACTGGACAGTTCCGGACCGCGTTTCCGGCCCTCCGTTTCCGGACCGCCAGTTCCGGACCAAGCCAGTTCCGGACCGCCAGTTCCGGACCGCCGTTTCCGGACAGCCAGTTCCGGACCGCTTGAAAAGGGACATTTCCGGACCAAACTTTTATTATCAAAATTTAATTTTTTTTAAGCAAAATTTTGAAAAATAGGCCTAAGGTAAGCTTGGGTATAATATTTCGACCTAGACTGTAATGATAAATATGATTCGGTAACATTTTGGATCATTATAATGTTTTTCAATGCTAAAGAAAATATTTACAGAAAGTGAAAATTTTTGTAAGAAAAAATTTCGACCCAATGTTCGAATTCATGTCCGGGGTTCTAGGTCAAGAAGAAGGCCAGATTCGTGTTCAGCGCCTTAAAATACCCCTAGAAACAAGTTTTGATAATTAGAAAAAAATTACTGCTAAGCCTAGCCTAGGTATGCCTAGCAATTTTTTCAAAAATTTCAATAAAAATTTGGTCCGGAAATGTCCCTTTTCAAGCGGTCCGGAACTGGCGGTCCGGAAACGGCGGTCCGGAACTGGCGGTCCGGAACTGGCTTGGTTGGAACTGGCGGTCCGGAAACGGCGGTCCGGAAACGTACCATACCGAAAAATATAGGGGTTTGAATTTGTGTATGCACTATAAGAATCAACATTTATATAAAATAAAATTAACTGAAAATAAATTTAATTTAAAAAATACATGCATAATCAACAAAAAAAAAGAAGTAAGAAACTGGAAATATGCAAGGGAAAAAGAAAGTTGGGTAGAATAACACGTTCAACAGTCATCTTGTTACCTAGCAACCAACAAAATCTGAAGATGTAATAAACTTGATTTGTCGTTCAAGAATTATTAAAGAAATGATTTCCGATCCTATCAATTTTCGAATTTAATATTTTGCCTTTCACCTTTCGATCAAATTATGTCATTTCGTGAATTGCGAGGTAAATTTGCTGAACATTCAATGCCCAATATTCTGAATTTTCATGCCTCGCTTAATTTCTTAAAGCAAAATTTGAGAAACTGGTCTTTAAGATGCGACAGAAATCCTTCGCTCACTGGGCTACCCCCGCCTTGTATCCATCGAAAACTTTCGAACTCCTAACTTCCCGCTGGTTGCTGAATTGTTGTCATGGATTGTTCAAAAGTATGAACTCTTATTGGTGTACACTATGCCGAATTAAGATTTGATCCAAATGCGCGGCTGCCGCGACAACTTGACAACGAAGCTGACCGCGTGTTATTTATCAAAGGGGTAATCTCAAGAAATCAATCTATTTTCATCGGCATGATCTCGTTACATATGCACTGATTTGTGCACTAACAGGTTGTACTTGTACTGCTCCAAAAGGCTCATGTACGACTGAACCCGAAGCATCTGTATCAGTCGGATGGTCATGCGATTCGTGAGGTGCTTCCTGTGTTGCGAATGCTTTACGAAAGTGTCAAGGAACGCATGGCGAAAGGTAGCAGCGGAGGAGGAACAGTACAAGATGGAGAAGCAATACAATTAAATGCACTCCGTTCGCAAGTGAACGATAAGGCAAGTTGAGTTTTGGAAGGACGGACACTGGTTTTTGGAGTTTGTTTACAGCGCCAAGAACTTCATCGAACGGTCAAATTAGCTGCAGAATTGCCAAAAACTGGAGCCACTCTGCATGAACTGCTTCAAGACGAAGTGTTTGGAAAAGTATGTAATTATTTATAAATGGTATGCTATTTTCCTTCCAATTGATTAGGAAGTACGGACTAAAGCACTGGGCCGATCGCTGAACGCAGTTCAAGTGTTATACATTTGTACCACCTTATCTTTATTTCAATTTAAGATGGAGGCGGAGCTTCGTGAACGCATTCAAACAACTGAAAAATGCATTGAGGAGGTGAAAGAATGGTTGCAAAACATCGAATCTGACGAGCATGAATTGAGCCGAAAAATTGAACGCCGCAGACGTGAATTGGACCAACTGCAGAAGCGGTTGGCCAAGCTGCAGGCGTTCCGTCCTCCATACTTGGATGAGTATGAACACTACGAGGCTAAGCTGAGGGTGAATTATGCCGTGGTACGGTTCTGATGAATGGACATAATTTACATTGTATCTAGTCGGTATTAGAAATTGATCATAGCTTCCCCAACATATTTTTACCACTAGATTACGACCTGTCCGTGATTCCGGACTTTTTTTAAAAATTCTGGTATTATGCAGAAATTTTTAATAGTACCCCTGGAATTCGATTGAGGAAAGACTATTTTTTAAAATATGTGAGTTTAAGCTGAAAAAGATATTAAAGAAACGTCCTCGCTCTAAAAAAAAACTTTCCCTTAAAATTTTTATAAAAAAGAGGAGAAAAAATCTATTCAAAAATGAGAATTTTATGAAATTCAATTATTAAGTAAAAAAATTGCTGCCCGGGATAGATCCCGGATTTTAGTCGGAATTTTTTCTACATCTGTTCACATCCATGAATCACCCCCTTTTTGAGTATGTGACCCTGTTTCGGAATCTGCACGCACTGCAAAATCAGTTAGTTCATTCCGAGCATGCTGATCGTCAGCGTGCATTGGAGGCGGAGCGTTCAATGCGTTGGACAGTGGAAAAAATGCGCATGGAAAATGTGCAAACAGCCCCAGTGTAGGCTGCCTTTTATTATTATTTTGTTTATTCACTTCAGCTAAATACATTATTAATTATTTTAAATTCTAACAACATTTCTAAGGACAGATTTTCTTTTTGATTTTAAAGAATTGCCGGCATTCCATTAAACATCGAGTTGAAGCCAGCAATGGATGACAGTGGATTGGAAATGTACGACGATGAAATTGAAGGAGGACGCGGAAGACGACGGCCCGGAGGTTCTTGGAACGATGCCGCATTTTTTTGTGAAAATAGTTGTGACCTTCCCGTACTAGAGATTCGCGTATTCGGCAACATGACCGGGTTGGGACTGTCCGACGATGAGGAGGATGACGATGACGGGACAGGCGATGGACGAATCATTGAAGTGGATAATGAGGAGCAGGATGACGACGATGACGGCGACGATTTTGTGGACAATTTTGTTCGCAGAGGCTCAACAACAGCAGTTGTCAACAGTCCACATAACGAACACCGCTCGGTATGTAATTATTACCGGAGTTGGACTTCCGAGACTATTCGTGGAAATCACTGTTGGAACCTTACAATAACAGAACCCCCGGGCTTCTCTATTAAAGGAACTACGGTATTTTTTTAAATATGTAAAAAATACTGGTTTGACCGGAGCTTTTCTTAAATTCTAGTAGAGCTGGAATTCTGGTCCAGGCTTTTATTTCGCACCCTTTCGGGCCGGGAACGGTCCTTTGGAGTGTCCGTTGGATCCGGAATTCAATTAGGATCTTTTTGGCGCGGATTATCAGACATTTAATATCAAACATCATTGCCAGCAGAAAGACACTCATTTTGGCAATATGGGAGGCGATGATGAAGAAACGGATGCCGAAGCTGATCAAGACAATTCAGGAGACAACTTTTAATCAATTTTAGGATGTTTCAAGAACGCAATTATCATTTCCACCTATCGGGTTAATATTTTTTAAAATTAATTTTCGAATATACCATGATTAATTGGGCGGATTAGGCCATTTATTATGACAACTTGGGTTTTGCCTCTGGGAATACGTCCCCTTCCTTCTCTTTCTTTGTTTGTTCTTTTACACGATACCAGCAGCGGGTGCGTGTGCTCTACAAAATGGTTGCTGATCGCGTTCAAAGTAGGTTTTGCCCTCAAGCCCAGTGCCACAAGCCTGAAAAAAACTATTTATGTTTTTAACAAAGCGCGTAAACTACGGCGCAATTGAAGCAGTTTGCATGAAATTGCCCGCCGAGTGCTTCCAGCCATTTTTGCCCAACTTTAATTGGTTGTGCACAGTGTGAACATTTTGTGGTGAATAGCAAATTCCAATCTGCCGAGGGGGAAAATTTTGTTGGCATAAGATGTGGCGCAGTATACGCACCATCTTCACAGTACGGTTTGCCGTCCTCGACAAAGAAGGCCAAAGTGCCAAACGGTTTTCGACAATGTGTGCAGCTGAAGCATTCATTGTGCCATTTCTCGCCCAACGCGTTCAGACATGTCTGACATAGGGGAATTCGGTGGACTTACATTTCAGGTAGAAAATGTTCACTTCAGTTAACGGCAAAAAGCATTTACGGCACACCGGCGCAATCAAGCACTCGTAACAAACGGGACAATAATTCTTACGGCCTTTGGGTTCCTCGATGAATCCGCTTTCCAGCAAACGTCGAAAGCAAGCTGATAAATACAAAGATTTGTTAAAATACTGTTAAATAATAAAAAGAAAACCCGAATTTGCGCAAACAAAATGTTCTGGACACCAGCAGCGACTCTTAGCCAACACAAAGGAACCACTGAAAAGCACAAATATGTATCATCATGAAAATAGAGAAAATTCAAAATGATGACTGTCAAAAAATTGAACCGTGGTTTTAAGATGATTGATTTTGATCATCACTACTTTTAAATGGTCTGATATGATCAGAGATTTGTTAATTAATCAATGATCATTCTTGTTCATGCCTTAATTCGATTCCGCACTGTTCACACCGGTCTTCCACCATGGGTGGACTCTTCCGGCGTCCTTTTCCTGCTGGAATGAAAAGGCTGTTTTTCTTCACGTTCAGTTTCGCTTCATTCCGTCCGTCGTCGTGTCCACCGTCATACAGTACAGCAGCATCTCCCCCACCCGTCATTCGTAAATTGGTGGCATTATTATCAGTGGCAATTGACGAAAGTTTTGGTGGCACAGGCGGAGGGGCTCCTACTGACAGTTGGCGATTGCTTCCATAGTAGCGAAATGTGGTGGACCTTCAAAGTCCATGTGGTTTGTTTCTACAGGGTGCGCCAAAAGTTTGCGGACACAGCTTTTTTTCCATAACTTTTTTTAAAATAGTGATATTGAAATAAAACAAAAACAGAATGATAGCTGACATAATTGACTACAATAATCATTAATTGTTTTTAGATTACCCGCACCTCAATTTGATACAAAGTCAAAAATGCACGGAAAAAATTTCGGCTTTGGCTCGCACCTCCCGGACCGGAATTTGGTTCACTACTGGGCCAAAACTTTTCTTTAGAACTTCAAATTTTTAAGGGATGTAGCAAAGACCTTGATCTATCATAACCCCGAAAAAAGAATAATTTTAAATATTAAACTGAGTGAGTATCATGGGCCCCGCTGAGGTGTCAAAAATCCAGTTTTCAAACACAAATTTTCCAGATATTGTTCTCTGGGGCATAACTCGCCTTACAACCAATGAAATTTAGCATACTTGGTATCATTCAAAAGCACTAAGTGTTATCTGTATGTTTGACTTTAAAGCAAAAATTAAATGGACTTATAAAAAAGTTATGCCCTCAAAAGTAAGGAAATTTGAGCAAATCCGGTTTTTGTCAATCTTTTTACAATAACTTTTCCGAAACATAGCTAAATTGTCTTGATTTTTGGTATAAAACAAGGAATACTTAGAGCTTCGAATGATACCAAGTATGCTTAATTTTGTTTATTCAAAAAATAATTAGGAGTAGAATAAAATGCCGGTCCGGGAGGTGCGAGCCTTTGCCGAAATTTTCCCCGACCGGTTTCTACCCTGTATCAAGGAAAAGGGCGGGTAATCTAAAAACTATTAATGATTATTGTAGTCAATTATGTTATCTACCAGACTGTTTTGTTTTATTTCGATATCGCTATTTTAAAGAAAATTATGGGCAAAAAGCTGTGTCCGCAAACTTTTGGCGCACCCTGTATATAAAGAATTAATGTTTTTGTTTTATTTTTGTGAAAAAAATGACTAAGTTTAAGGCTTCAACAGCAGCAAACACTCATCAAACAGCAGCAACAGAACAATTGGCACAATCGTTACATGGCCACCAACAACGGAATCAATGAAAATTGAGCGGCGGCGAAACAAAATAATTTGTACAATGAAAAAAATAAAATTAAAATAAATAAAATCGGGCATGTACAAAAACATTTTGATCACTGATCACACTTATTTTTGGTTGATTGTTTCGCTATTTTTTTTTAGGTTTGCGTGGAATTTATAAATATATATTTTTTTGTCTCAATTCGATAAAAATGTCGTCCCCATTTTATAAAATTTTTTGGTGATTTCAGTAAAAATGATTTCAGTAAAAAGAATAGCGTGATTTCAGTAAAAAGAATAGCGACAACTTACCTAATTTCTTCGGTAGAAAAATGAATTAATTAAGAAAGTTTTAAATTTTAAAGATTAAATGTACAAATGCAATTTTTATTTTACAAATGGCCATATTTAAATCAATTGATGACAATGCATTCATTCTTTTTGCCTTTTAATGTCATTTTGAAGCTAATACTACAATATTTTTCTTCGATTCGTCCATTATATTTATTATAAATATAATTTTCTTTATTTTCTAACATTAGAATTTTACAGACTTCGAACCCTTATCAGACAGACCTTTGCCTTTTTTGTCCTTTCTTGTCTTGGACACAAACAATCATTTAATTATTATTTTTCAATATTTGTATTATGAAATTATATTTTATTCCAATTTTGCTCCTTCTATTCATTGCTTCAGTTTCTGCCGATCAAGATGGTAAAAGATAGGCAAAACATTGCCGGGAGTCCATGTCCAAAAGTAAACCCTTATCCGAATTAGTTCCTGGGTTTTTCAAAAAATAAAATTTTGGTCTCTCGCATCGGACCTCTTGCTGGATTAATGTCACAGGGGTGGC
>JAKKIK010000055.1:0-58300 GCA_024500135.1 Heterodera carotae
AAAATTGTAAATCCTCGGGCGCTATGGCAAAGATTAAAATCCCGTATGCGTGCAAATTGCTTTTCCAAGAGTTGCAGGGAATGAACATTGGTCAGTCTTTTTGTTTTAATTTTTAACGGGTTAATAAGCAAATTCGGCTTTTTAGTAGCTCGACTGAAAACAGCAAAATGCACCGACGGAATGTGAGAAATGCATTTTTAAACATTTACATTTGTTGTTACTTTTATTTGTCTGTTTTTATTGTTACTGTTTGCCATTTATGTTTGAATATAAAAAATGCATTTAATTAAAAAAACATGTTTTGGTCGTAGGTCAAAAATAAGTTTTGATTCAATTTTTTACCCTTCCCACATGAAAATAGGAAGGGGGACGGTTGCTAACCACGGGAAGAAAATGACCAATAAGAATGGTCAGCCCTGGGCTCTTTTCAGCCTCAGGGCGTTTAGCCGTAAATTTCATTCGACCACTTTTCCCCCTTCATTCGGCGCCACTTTGATCTAATAAACACTGATTTGAGAGGAAAATGAGTGAGTGTATGATGCATCATTGAGCTGTTTGTTTGTTTGACAATGGCCATTCGTGCTTGCTTTTTGTTGACTGATCAATCAATGATTATTGCCCTTGGGCAATCACTGACTGACTGATCGGAGGAGCGGTGGACTGCGTCTGCCGCCGTTTTCTGCTGCCCCCCGCCCGTCCGGTGGCTTTAGCCCACCCTCGCTGCTCTCGTCACCTGCCACCCGCATTTCTCACCACCCTCTTCAGACAAAAAAAAAAGCACTCAGTCAACGCTTCGTCCCTCCAACTGCCGCCGTTTCGTTTTGTTTTGTCACTTTCATCGGCCACCGAATTCATTGGTCGCCGCTGTCTTATTTCTTCTTCCTTAATTCCATTTGTAATTGACCAATTCCAAAAGAAGTTCCCTTTTTTGGTGGCTAAATTTGGCTTTTATTCCATTCCTTCGCAGCCCAAACAAATAAACGACCACTTTTCCCTACTCAAATTCGCTTACAAATTGTGCCAATTTTTGCTGTCCAATGAACGATGACATTTGCCTTCCGTACGAACTGCTTCGACTCCATGGCTCGCCCCTCGAAGTGAGAGTCCGCGGATATAACTTTCGTATCCGTGTTCATCCAATTAAAAAAAAAGAAGACGTTATCCGGATTGTCCATATCCCTCCCTGCACACCCCTGTCTAATACTCTCTCTTTCTCTTAATTCTCTCTCTCTCTTCCTGTCTCTCTTTCTCTATGTGTTCATTATGCCTCCATCCTTCCTCCCCTTAAGGGCTTCTTCTTCACCTTCCTCTTCCCATGGCTTTTCCTGTTCGGCATTGTCGGCAATTGTCTGAACTTGGCAAGTCCTCCAACCCATCCAATGTTTCCAATTTCCCCAAATTCAATTTCCGATGGTTTTGCTTAACTCCGGCAGAAGGGCCATTCGAAGACGGTCTGTTCCTTTCTGCTTTTTGGAGTTCTGTCCCCGGACTATTCGCAGCTGTTCAGTTCCGACTCCCTTCTCGTCGCATTGGCTTTCTGCGACATTTTGTTTTTGCTTCTCCTTTTGCCGTCCGCCATGGCCCAATTTGACTCATTTGGCCAACATCCGCGCTTCCGACTTCTCTATTTGTCGCTTCGGGTCCATTTGGTCGCGTTGGCCAATTGGTGTTCGGCCGTCGCTATTTGGTTGGCCATTCCATTCCATGCCATTCCGTGCCGTGCCATGGCATTTTTTCCCACTAACTTTTGTTAGGCTTATCATCGCCATTTGTGCCGACCGTTTGTTGGCAATTCGCAGTTCGCTTCGTCTGCACTTCGCCGATTCGTCCATTTGTGCCGTCCTTCGGCTCGTCTTCAGCATTGTGCTGCTCAGCGGTCTGCTCACCTCCTACAACCATTTCTCGTCCGTCCATTCATTTTTCGCTGATTGCCTCCCCCATAATAAAGCCCCCCCCCTCGGCTTTTCCTTCAGTTATCATTGCGTACTCAAATTCCTTTGTGGCCATTCTCAAGTGGTCAGCAAATGCTTCAACGTACTCCAAGAAAGGTTCGTTGGTCCATTTTTCGATCGATTTGCTTTTGTCTGTCTGTCTGTCCGATCGATTTGAACACTTTGCCCTCGTGCCCATTTCAGTTGGCCAGGTAATCACACCAATTTGACGCCACATCCTTTGCGCGCATACGTTCGTTGGAGTATGGCCGCCAATGCACTGCTCGTCATCGTGGTAAGGAACACGATATATATGTACTACTTTTCTGATCAGAAAATATCCTTTCAAGTACCTTATCAGGAAATATCCTTAAAAAACGATTGGTTACCAAGTATTTTTAAGACATTACTCCCCTCTCCTCCCACCGTTTAAATCCTTAAATTAAAGCATTTATATTTAAACATTTGCTGTGTATTTCCGTTAAAAACCTTAGCCGGTCCCTAAAATTAATTTGCCATTTTCAAACAACGTCAAAGCTGCCCGTCCTTCTGATGCTTTTTCTGAACGCGTCGCTTTTGGTGGCCGTTCGTCGCAATTCGTTCCATCTCCAATGCCCCAAAAAGAGCGTTGCCGAGCGAAGACAAAATGGAACAGTGCCGGAGAGGAAAGAGTTTGGACGGAGTGTTACCCAGGTGAGTGGGGGGGGGGAGGACGGCATACCTTCGGGGGACGGACAAATGACTGACTGATTGATGGGTCAAATTCGCTTGTCAGAGTCGTGCCGAACATCGCGTGACCGTCGGCGTGGCGGCCATCGTCTCCTGCTTCACGCTGACCCAGGGCCCGTCGGCGCTTGTACTGCTCGCCAATTTGGTCGTTTCACCGCCAAGCCGGGACCCAATGTGGTGGGACACAGTCGGCTCGTTGACTTGCTTCTTGGTCATCGTTGGCAAGACGCTCAACTGTGTGCTGCTCTGTTTGGCCTCTTCCGCCTTCCGGCGCCGTCTCGTGCAAACATTGCTCGGCCGCAAAAGGTCATTGACCGCCGCCGGGGAGGGGTAAGACGGCATTAGCATTGCCCCGGGTGCAATGCTGATTCAGATATTTGGGTGCCAATTTTGGGTTGACCCCGGGAGAGCGGCATTGAGTTGCCCACGGGGGGCAATGCTAATTCATCACACATTTGGGTGCCAATTTTGGGTTAACCCCCAGGGGCAATGCTAATTCTCAATTGGGTGCCAATTTGGCTTGACGAACCAAAAGCCAGTTGAAACTTTTGCAGCCAAAGGGCATTGACCGCCGCCGTTGCGACAAACACAACGCGACGAAGTTCGTCCGGCGCGTCGGTTGGCGAGCGACGAATGAAAATTACGCCGACGAGTGGCAGTGCGAACAAACGGAGGATGATGATGCGACAAAGGGACCCGCCGGGGAGATTGACCAGACGAAAGTTTTCATTGCCATAATATTTTGTATAAAAATGCCATCGAATGGATGGGATTGACGTATTAAAAATGCGATTAATGGATGCAAAACAAATTGATGTATAAAAGTGCCATCGAAAGGGTGAGACACACCAATTGACGTATAAAAGTACATTTTGAGAGTGTCACACGAACGAATTGAGGCGTCCGTCCCCCTCTCCAATCTAATCGCACATTTTGATGACGCGAATGCTTGCTGATCAGCGGCGGAGAGAGTGCCGGGGGGGGGGAGCTTTGCTTCATCTGCTGCTGTTTTGATGGGGGCCTCTGATCGATTTGACCCCATCGACCCAATCAAAACAGCGCCAACTGTCGCTGTCCCCCCCCCCCCCCCTCCCCCCATTCTGCCACTGCCTCCGATCGCCCCCATTATACCAATTTATTGGGGGCCCAAAATGCTTCTTCTTCTTCCATTTGTCGTCATTTCCCCCCGTTTTGGCTTTTGCTTTGCTTTTCCTTCCCTCTTCTTCTTCTTCTGCTGTGTGATCAGTTTCCGTCTCATTCTCCCCGTTCTCAGCTGCACATTCAATGGCTGTTTTTATAAATGCAAAAAGCGCTGAATTGGCCGATTTGGAAAACGGCGGCGGCGACGAAACGGCGGCGGAATTGGCGGAACGGCCACCACCGGTCGAATTCGGCACACATTTCGCCTTTTGTGTGCGCGGAATGCGGCAAGATGAAGCGGCGACGGCGAATGACGGCAATGCGCGTGTCGCAACGCCGTCGCGAATGGCATGCCATTGCCAAAACTCGGCCACCACCAGCAGTCGGTACGAAAATGTGGCGATCAGTGTGCCAAGTTCGCCTTCGCTACCGACGCCGTCGTCGGACATGGCCCACGAGTTGGGCAAGGTCAACGAAATGGCAATGGGGCGGCCTTTTTCGACCAACAACAACAACAACAACGAAGGTCCATTGACCCGAAATTTATCAATTCGTGCGTCTCTGCACAGCACAAACAGTGCGCGACATTCCATCGCCAAATTGGGCAGTCCAAACAGTTTCTTCGCAAAGGTATCGCCCCGTAGGGATAATTGGTGATCAGTGATCAAAATGAACCCTCATTTAGGGAATTGGGGACCACAGAAATAGATTGGGGGAGGGGGTTCTACTCTTGACAAGTTGTCACTTCAAAATATTCAAATTTTGAATTTAGGTCCAATTATTTTACCAACAATCGCCCCTTCGGCACTTTGGGCCATTTCTTTTGCTCATTGCGTACGCTTTGCTCGGAGCATTGCTCTTTTTTGTGTTGGAAAGTGAGCATGAACGGCAATTGTTGGAGAATGAGCAGCACCAATTGGAACTGTTACGAAGTCGGACCATTCAAAGATTGGAAAGCATTTTGAGAGCATCGCCGAGGGATCGATGGAATCGGTCGAGGTAAGACAGACAGACAGACAGCAGAGAGGTAAATGGGGGGAGGGGGAGGAGGGGAGGGGAGGGTATCCGTGGAAGTGTCTCATTGTCAGCAGCAGAGGGGGAAGGGAGGCGGGGGCAATGGGGGAGGGAGGGTATCCGGTATTGATAAGGCAAAAGTGAAAAAAACCCGAAACCTAATGGTCGAGAGAGGATCAAAGGCCGAGCAGGGGGCCTCCGTGGGAGAGGGGAGACCGGGCAGCGAGGAAGGGGGAGACCGGGCAGCGGGGGAGGGCGATCACGGGGGGAGGGGAGACCGGGCAGCGAGGAAGGGGGAGACCGGGCAATATTGAAAGAATGATAAAAACCAATAATGCGTTTCAATTACCTATTGGTGCCAATAGCGATTGATCAAAATCGAAACAAAAATCTACAAACATTAATTTAGGAAAATTCTGGCAGATTATGAACGCGATTTTGTAAGATGGAAAGTGCCGGTGGGGACACTCGGTGAGTGAATGGCACAAAATTGGACGAATTCATTCATTCCGTTGTCATTTTATTTAATTTTCATTTGTTTTCGCAGAATGGAGTTATTTGGGCGCCCTCTTTTACGGTAAACATTTGTGAATTGGCCGTGGCTTTAGAAATATGCCTAATTTGACGAATTGCTTAGTTGGCACAGTGTTCACCACAATTGGATATGGCAATATCACTCCGCGCACAACGCCGGGCCAAGCATTGAGCATTTTGTATGCCATTGTTGGCATTCCTTTGGTAAATGGTGGCACAATCAGAGTGTTAAAGGAGGAAGCCAAATCCACTCAATCAATGAATAAACAAACACATTTCAGGTGTTGGCCATCCTCAATCAGGTAAATCCATCAAATAGGGGACGGGGGAGGGGTCATTGATTCGAATTCAAAACATCAAAACTGAATTTTGACCCCTTGAAAGACGAGCAGAAAGATGACCAAATGGCTGAGCGAACTGTGGATTTGGTAAGTGCCGACAAATGAATTTGAATTGATTGGCTTCGTTGGCCGATTGCCAAAAAAATGTTCCCAAATTGCCTAAATCGAGACAGTTATCGCGCTCGTATCAAAGCTAAGAAGCGCCGCGTTTTGACAAATGCAAAGACGGCACCCAATGACGAGAGTACACTGGAAAAGGGGAGAACGGCAGAGAGGCAGACAGATGAGGAGGGAAAAGGCGAATCGATGGAGAGCAGGTGGGTAAACAAAAGTGAACAAACGACCCGTGGCGAGTGATCGGACGGACAAAAAACGAACGAATTGGCCCCCTTAAAGGACAATTCCAGTGTGGATGGCACTGTCCATTGTCAGCGGTTACGTGTGTACAATTGCGGCCATTTTCCTAATTTGGGAGAGTCGGTCAGAGTTTGTTTGTTGTGGGCATGGCACTATTGTTAGGACTCGAGATCGAGACCTAAAAAAACCCGAAAAAAACCGAATCGGGACCGGCAAATGCCCGAATAACACTGGGCCATCGGAGCACTTTTGTTGTGCCATTGGCATTTGATCATTTCCATTTGACAGGTGGTCTTACTTCACTTCGTTCTACTTCATTTGCATCTCGTGCCTGACCATCGGCCTCGGCGATGTGATTCCGGACAACCCGCACATGCTAATTCTGATGTCAGTGAGAGGGATTTTGTCTGTTTATTTCAGGGATGCCCCACGGATGACAGGGAATATTAAATTCGTGTCCGGAATAGGTCCCGTACAATTCATACCCAGTCCGTCGTCTTTTGTTCCAATCGATCATTCAATGTGTTCATCTCCATTATTTGCATGTCATGTCCAGGTTTGTGTTCGTCATCTTCGGCCTGTCCTTTGTGTCCATGCTGCTGTCGGTCATTCAAATTAAGATGGAGGAATGGCTGTACAAGATGATGATCCAAATGCAGGCATTTATTATTCCCTTCCAATTTTCCATTACAGTATTTCCTCAAATATAAGCCCAGGGGTTTCTATTTTGCAATACACCTCAGTGGGTGGCTTCTAATACAGGGGGGGGCTTCAAATGGAGGGGCTTTTTTTGCTCTTATCTCCGTCCCAACTTTTTTGCTTTTTTTCAGAAAGAATATCAAAAAGCTCTGCTCGATGTGTCCGATCCGGCAGAACGCGAGCAAATCATTGCCGAACTGTTCGCCAAGGAGCCGTGGTATATGCGCCAATTGGCCCCGTTTTGTGCCAGTGAAACACAAAAGGCAAAGCTGGAAAATTTGGTGAGGAAAATTGAGAAGGATTTACAATAATTTGTCAAATTATTTTTACATAAAAATGAAGACACAATGTTATGAGAAGGCAATGAGAGCGTCGAACACACGCGAAACTCAAACAGTTCATTTGGAGGAGGAGGAGGAACAGCAGCAGCAGCATGAAGTGTCAACGCGGGTGCAGGAAGCAGCAGAACAAAAGGACGGGGGCAACAAAGTGAGCGGGGAAGGGTAGGGAAGCGGGGAAGATTAGGAACACGGGGAATAGTAGGGAAAGGGAGGGAAGAGGTGAAATGTAGGAAAACGGGGAAGTGTAGGGAACTGGGAAATGTAGGGACAGGGGAAGGGTAGGGAGCTGGGAAATGTAGGAAAGCGGGGAAATGTAGGGAAACCGGGAAGTGTGGGAAAGCGGGGAAGGTAGGGAAGCGGGGAAGTGTGGGAAAGCGGGGAAGGTAGGGAAGCGGGGAAGGTTAAGAATACGGGGAAGTGTAGGGAAGTTCGAAAGGGTAGGGTAGGGACGGGAAGCGGGGAAGTGTGGGAAAGCGGGGAAGGTAGGGAAGCGGGGAAGGTTAAGAATACGGGGAAGTGTAGGGAAGTTCGAAAGGGTAGGGTAGGGACGGGAAGCGGGGAAGGTTAGGGAATGGTCGGGAAACGGATTGCCAGAGTCAAAATATTCCCCGTCAGTCGCTGAGGGCAGCAAAAACAGAGGACGAATACGTATCTGCTAGGGCGGCACTTTCGAGCAGGTCGCGCTCCATGAGCAGGTCCATCTCCGATGCCACTTCACTTCCGATGGATCCGGCAAGGTCAGACGCACATTTTGCTTGCCCCCGGGGGACTATTTTCGTCATTTCGTTCGGTCTTTGTTGGAATGCAGACAATCCCGGATTAGGACAATTCGAAACGGAACCATTCGATCGCACCAAATTACCAATAATAACAGACTTTTTAGCATTTCTCCGAGACACTTTTGTACTAAAGAAGTGCAAACGGAGCTGGACGGAAACAGTTTGGAAAGAATGACAAGGGACAGAGAAAGAGAGACAGAAGAGAAGAGAGAAAAGGAGAAAGAGGAAAAGGAAAAGAGAGAAACGGAGAGGGAGAGGGAACAGCAGAAAGAGGAAAAAGAAAAGAGAGAAAGGGAGAGGGAACAGGAGAAAGAGGAAAAGGAAAGGAAACAGAGAGAAAGGGAGAAAGAGGAAAAGGAGAAGCGTGAAAAGGAGGAAAAAGAGAGGAAGAAGAGGGAAAAGGAGGAGGAGAAGCAGAAAGAGAAGCAAAGAGCGATCAAAATGCAATCGAAGGCAGTGGGCACAAGCGATGATTTGGTTGTACGAAGGGAACACCGCGGGACACAGCTCAAAGCAGCGATCAGTGTGAGTGGGGGGGGGGGGGGGCGCGAGACGGTGACTGATCAGAAGTTATCGGAGTCGGCAAAAGCATTGCCAATGAATGGTTGGCCTAATCCAAATCAATCAGTCCCTGATCACCTCACAGAATAAGCGAACGGACACAAAAGGGCTGATCCAATTGGAAGAACGGGGAGTGGACTCGGCTGAACTGATCTGCACAAAAACGGTGGCCAAAGCCGTGCAGACTGATCAAATGGACAAAATGCAGCAACGATCAGTGCTTACAATGTCAGTCAGCAGCAAGAAGAAGCCACTCACTTGCAATTGCATTAGGGGGACTCTTGAAAGTGTTATTTCGAACCCTTACCGACAAAGACAGGGATTTTCAAAAACGAGGACGGGATTTATAGAATCGAAATCCGCTTTTGACCACCGGTACATCCGTCCCTTCCGATCGCTATTTCCCCCCAATCGCCCGAAGGTTTCCGTCCAACGAGCAGCCGACGGCCATGGAAGCTGATCAACGGAGGCGGATGTTCTCACTGACGGGCAGAGAAGCTGAATTTGAAGAAGTAGAAGGAGAGGAGCAACAAAATGATGCCAAAAGAGACGCGTGGTAAGAGAATCGAATTGGCCAAATGCCAAACGGAACAAAATGCCACCAAATCCCTAAAAGGGCCCAATGTTCTCCCCCGCCCGAATTCGGTGAGGTCGGCGTCCAAACCGACGACCTCTTTGAAGTCGATGGCACCGTCGAAAAACTGCTCGAGGACGACGATGACGCATCGAACAGTGGCGGAACTGGGCCCAGGGAGGAACGGTCCGAATCGGTGACAGCAATGGTTGGCGATGAATTGGAACAGTTGCTGGACATTGCATATCCACGCAGGGCAGAGAAAAAAGTGAGTGATCAGAGACCGAGGCAATGCTAATCACAATCAATCAACATAGAGTGATCAGTTATTTCATAGGCAATTAAAGTAATCGGAGACAAGCAATTCTTGACAATAAAAGTGATCAGAGACTAAGCAATTCTTGCAATCGAAGTGATCGGAGATTAAGCTAAATAAAAGTAATCAAAGCGAGACTAAGCAATAATCAATTCTGTCAAACAAAGTGATCAGAGACTAAGCGATGCTAAGCAAATCAATAGGCTGATCAAAGCGAGATTAAGCAATAATTAATAACAAATTTAATAATCCAAAAATTGTCAGGATTTGGTCATACAAACTGATGACAGCTATTTGCGGATTGCACGTCGGTTGGACAAACTGAGAACAAATCGGACGGACATCAATGTGTAGTACCAACTTAAAGCAATTTGATAGGGCCGCCGCCGCCGACGGCACTTTTGGAAATATTTGCCAAAAGAATTTTAAATGAATGAATGCTTTTCCTAATTTTGGGCTTCAGGTTTACTGCACCGGGACAAATCCTCCGCCGAGAAAACGAGCCGACGGCCGGAGAAAATCACTTCGCTTTTTGGAGCCGATCCGAGACAGTTTCCGGTAGAAGGGACAAATCACCGCCAATGGCCATCTCATCGCTGCACTGATTCAGGCCGCGAAGACAGTCAAAAACGCCGGACATTGAGGAAACGAATGTTTTGCCCGCGGAAAGCGCTCGTGCCGAGGCAGAGAATTGCACCCAAAGGCCGACGCCGAAGGGGGGCCGCGTGGCGCAATTGGTGGCCAGCCACGAGGGCAGCATTCACCGCGACTCACCGCCGCCGCCGCTAGCGTCGGCAATGGCAACGGTGGCGAACAGGGCGCGGAGGAATGTACGCCATGTGCGACTGCCGGACGAGCGGCAGAACGGCGACGACAGGGGAGACGAAGACGGGTAGCGGCGACGGAGGGACAATGAGGATGCACTGCTCGCATTCGTCGGTGATCACCACCAGCGGTGTCGTCCGGCATTTGCCAAAATGTGCCGCCATTTCTCTTCTGATTTTTTTTATCATTTGTTTGCCCACAATTAAATGCTTTTCCGATCATTCGTTCATTTTGTCTCTGCTGTTGTCCTCGTCCATCAGCAGCTGTTGCTGTCCCGGTGCTTCGGGCGCCCCGTCGATGTGCTCGCATTTCAATGTGTTTGGGTTGGGTCGGAACGGGAAACAGCAGCAACGGCACACGCGCCGTGCACTGCCGCCGCCAACGGCGCGAGTGCCGTCGTTGGATTTGTCTGTGGTGTCCCAGGCGGGCACACATGAGTACCAGTCGAGGGTCTCCAATTGGCCACGGAAGCCGGGCTCTACGGCACTTAAGTCCACTTTTCTGGTGGGCCACAATCTGAGCAAAAGAAAACAACATAGATTTGAGCCCTCTCGTGCAGATATAAAATATCCTCAATAGACCCCCTCTCCCTTGAGGGGATATTATTGTAAACAAGGAGATCCCCTCCCCCCGCTTCAAATAGACACCCCCCCTTCGAGGGGTATTGAAAAATTGAAGCCCCTCGCCCACCTCAAGAGGTTTATTGTAAAAATAACCCTAGCCTCTAATAGACACCCCCTCCCCGAGGGGGATAAACGACAGCCCTCTCTCCCTGAAGTGCCAGGACACTCACTTGCATTCGCCCCCATTCTCAAGCAGCATGTCGTAGTCTAACGGGCAACTCATCGACTGGTCAATGCCCCGCAAGTCGCGTTTGTTGCAAATCTGTGCCAAAATGAAACGGGCGAATATTTCCTTCCCAATTCATCGCGCGAAATTTTTTTTGCGAACCAACTCACTTTTTCTGAAACAAAAAATGGAATGATGGAACGGCCGCCGGGGATTCTAAACGGCAAAAAAGTGCTGTTATTCCTTGGCAACAATTGCCCTGCCAAATTCACTCGAATGGACTCAAATGGCACTTTTGGCGCCCTCCAAAGCCGCAACTTTGCCGGTAGCTGCACATTCCGCAAGGGCGCCCCTCCAGCAACAAACTTCGGAAATAGGCAAAAAAAGAGTTGAGGGCGGACTCGTAGCGAGCGGCAAGGAATTTGAAGAACCAATGACTCTGAAACGGAGATCATTGTGAGAGACCGAAAAGCATTTGGACACACAAAACCTGACAGACGGGAGTCAGCTGCTGGAGATAGGAACGCTGTTTTGGGAGGGATGGGACATTTAGAGGAAAGAGAGGGGAGGGGGGGGGGGGACGATGGCATTGGCATTCCGAAAAATAGCGAAATAGGGGGCCTTAACAGGGTGGGGGAGAGCATGTAGCGCTGCTCGAGAGTCTCGGTCCCCGAGTCGAGACTTTTCTGGGGTTTCGGGGTTAAATTTCACCTCCCATATTTTATCCAAATGAATGCTTAAGGCAAGCGGTGTAAAATGCCACCAGACAGATTGTGCGCGAACCTTGTGATTGGGGTCAGGCCACACGCAAGGGCCTGAAGGAATAATTGGGACTTGAATTCATTGAAATTTTAAAAAGTCGACCCCAACTGCTCCACGAAGCGCATTCACTGAGACGGGAAACATTCGAATAAATTGCGGCCAATTGGCAAGTGATCGGATAAGGGAAAGTGATCAGTAGGAGGAGACACTGCTGCAAGCGGATAATATCCATTCGGAGAAGGGATTATTTGTTGAGACGGCGGGGCAAAGTGACCCAAAATGGAATGAATGGAAAAGGCGGCGCCGCCGCCGCCGCAAAGGAAAGGGGATAAAGCGGATAAGTGCCCTTCGCGCGCGCTTTTCCTTTTCTTGACGCCCTTTTGCATTTGTCTGAGGCGGACCTTTTGTCGCTGCGTGCTCGAACTGCTGCTATTTTGTTGTACTACATTCAAAAACGACAAAAACAACAACGACGGATTATTCATTCATCGTTTTATCCGGCTATGATTCATTTATTGTTTCGACAAAATGGCTGATGATGAGAAGGATGACAAATTGCAAATTGGGGATGGGGCGGAAGGGGCAAATTCAACGGGAGGGGAAAGGAAGAAGGAATACATACAAAACAAACAGAAAATCAAATCAAGAAGCATGAAGAATGAATGAATGACTGACCCAAAACATTGCGAGACAAAAAGCTGCTGTTATTTGGATGGGAAAGAAAAAAAAATTGGGAACACAAATCACAACACATTGGAAAAAGTGAATGAATAAATGGTAAAAATAGAATAAAAATTGTATTAATTAATAAGTGAAAAAGCCGCGTTTAAATAATACAAAAATTATTAATTGGGGTAAGTGACAAAGTTAGCATCGAATGACCCAATCGGAGCATTGGTCGTCATAGTCGTAGAACACCGCTGAAGGCGGCTTGGGTTTATGTTTGACAACGGTTCTGGAACGATGGAGCGGCTGATGTTGTTGGTGATGGCGTGGTGGACAACGAATATTGTCAGAAACGTCCGAAAAACCGTGCTGAACTCGCCCGGGGAGCGAACCAGGAGTTGAACCTGTGAAAAAATACATCAAACTCAGAAAATCGGATGACATTAGAAGTGAAGATTGCAACTTACGAGTTATAGTAGTCCATGCCAATTGGGACGGTTGGAGCGGCGGCGCATTGTGCCGCCGTTGCGATTGGCGCATGTCCTGACAGTGCATAGGGTATGGCCATTGCTGTTGGCACAATGTGCTGTTGGTGGTGCCGTTTTGTAAGTGGGGCACTTCGGCGAGCCCAAAATGGAGTGAATGGAACGGAAGGCGGTGGTGGTGGTCCGTTTGGGAAGTGTCGAAGGATCCGTCCTGGGGGCTCGGCGGATGGAACGAAGAACTGAAAGCATGGCGATAAAATGGACGAATGACAAAGGCAATGAATATTTGCAGCCTCATACCGATAAAAGTGATGCAGTTGTGTGCAATTGTTAGTGCGATGGCGGAGGCCGAGATTGACCATCGGGCCGGGATTAATGTGAGAACACTGAAACAGGACGACGATGGGACAAAGGGACGAAACGACAAAAAAAAACGGGCCAAGCCAGCGGGACAAAGTGCACAAAACTTTTTAGGTGACCAAGTTAAGAGGCAAGATGACGAGCAAAAAAAAAAAACAACAAACAAAACGAGTGAGGCCCATTGACCTGCGGCGCGGGGCAGCACTGATCGATGGAGGAGAAGCATTGGCAGGGCTGACGATGAAAGTGCTGAACAGTTGGAGAGAGTCGCTGCTGATACGCCGGAGGCGGTGGGCGATGCGAACGCGCCGCCGCCTCGCCCTCGCGGCATGTGTCCTTCTCCTTGTGAGAGGTGGACCCTCGGCCGAACAGTTTGAACAGTCCGTTGCCCAATGAACTTCGTCGGCACTTTGTGTGTTTAGACTCACTTTCGTCTTGGCACTGGCCGCCTGTACAAATGCCAATTTTAAGTGATTTGATGAGATTGGCTCTGCTTACATGACTTTTTGTTAATGGTGACACTTTTTGAAAATTCTGACAATGCCAAAGGGTGTGAAGTACTGCTTGGCATTGCCCTCCGCTCGTTTTCCGAATTCCACATTTCATTTTTAGACATAATTTGGGCATTATTGTTGTCGTTGTTGGTGACGGTGCGCACAGTGTTTGAAGGAAAAGTTGAGGCAAAACCTGCAGCAAATTTCAAAATTAATTAACAAAATAAAGGTCAATTTTTATCATAGGAGGGAAAACCCAAAAATAAGGGCCGCTTATTAGACGACATTTTCACCCCTCCCCCCCCCCGCCATCATGAAACATTGCCCGCCCCCAGGCACCCATCGTTTCTGAAGTCACAGCAGTGCCCGACTCATCCACATAAAACATTGTTTTTGGCCGTTGTTTTTTGGCACTTGGCCCGGCATGCGCAGAGCGCACCCTTCGGAACTCGTCGTAAAGTGAACGACGAGACCGCGACGCATTGGCGACAGTCGTTGAAGACAATGCCGGGGCTAAACAATTATTGAAAAAGTCACTAAAAAAGAATTCGTGTGGTTACCGCTGATTTGACGCTGATGCACAATTCGTTGGTACGTTTTGAGATGAGACGGGTCGTTGTGAGCGACGAAAGGACGCTTTTCGGAGATCGATCTGAAAAGTCAATTTGCTAATGCATTTTTCGACGATGAAGCCCAACAAGACCTCCGTGAAGGTGCTTCGCGGTCAAAGTTTGAAAGCTGACTCAGGTCGCTGTCACTGCCGCGTCTCGTCCCGGCGGCGGAACCGTACGGTTTTGACGAGTCGAGCGACGGTTGCACTTTGCGCGAAACAAACAATCTGCGAAAGCAAAAAAAAAAAAAAATTGTTCCACCAAAAAGTCAGCAAAGTGCCATTCTTTTTGCTCACCGAATTGAGCGTTTCGTTTGAGGCATCTGTGAAATTGTTCGCATAAATGCCTCCAAAGCCTCGCCGTTCAATTCGTAGTTAAGCAAATTTTGGTCTTCAATGCCAACCAAACGGTCGTTGACCTGCAACCGCCCATCTTTGAACGCCGCCGAACCATGCAGAAGCTGCACAACACAAAGTTTTATTACCAAAAGTAAAGCCTATGAACTTACACTGCGAACAAAAAGGCCTGAATCGGTCGCGCCGACTCGTTGTGCCTTCAGTGAAAGTCCCAGGCCAGCGCCAGGCGTATCATTGAGGGGAATGTCCAGGCAATGCAACTCCAAATCGGGCTGATCCAAAAAGTGTGCTTTGAGACTGTCAAAAATGCAATCGAATGGATGCTTCTGCTCAGTGTCAGTATTTGTCGCTGCCTCTTTCCCATTGTTTCCGTTTGTTTGCTGCTTCGGCGGGAGGTCTTCGACATTTCGGCTGATCAAAAGTTCGACGCTTTGTCCGACCGATTTTCCCTTCAGCAACGAAGTCACTTCGGATTGGCTCATTTCTGCTAAGGGCATTTGGTCAATCTGAATTAAAGTAAAAACAATTTTTTAAGAGTAAATGATTTGCTTTAAAAAATGCCTTCAAAATTCTGTCGCCGATGGCAATCCCTGAGCAATCTTTGCGTAATCCCTTCACATAGAAAAGGTTTTCCTTGCGATCGTTTGCAAATGACTCTCTGCCGGCGTAAGTAAAGCCAAAGCCATCATCGGCTGATAAAGAAAAGGAAGCGTCCAATGAATTTGAATTCGATCGACCGCAAATAATTCACCTTTCTGCAGAACAACAATTTTGGTTTCCCCAATTTGAGAAGTGTTCCCAATTTGCAGTGCTGTCGTAACGGGCAGAAGCCTTTGCGGGAGTTTTGGGACGGATTTTATTTGTGAAATGCGACGAAAAAAGGCAAATGATGGAGTTGGGACGGACTGAAGCTCACGGAGACGGAGCTGAACACGGGCGAAAGAAATCTGAAAGGTTGACGAATAAATGTGAAGGTGAAAGTGATAGCCACTTGGTCACAGCGCATTTCGTCGATCTCCACGAGTTGGTCTCCAACTCTCAGCCGACCGTCGTCCGCAATTCGTCCCTTTTCCTCAACGGAGCGTACTTCGACCGCCAACAGTCGGCTTGGACTCGACTGATTTGGAACGGGGGAAACCTTAAAGGTCTCTGTCTTCCCATTGTTTTAAAAGGTGCAATGTTCTATCATGGCTAACTTACCTCTAAGCCCAAAGGCAATTCCTGGGTGTCCGACGAAAGAACAATGCGCTAAATTAAAATTGAATTTCTAATTCCATTGCTTTTATAAAACAATGTATGTTCGACCTGAAGTTGGTAAAGCGTCCTGTCAAAGTTGGGCCATTTCTCATTCAGTTCAAATTCAATGCTTTCTTGTGCATCCAAAAATGAACTGGCTATGCGCGATTTGCGAGAGTTTCCGCTCCATTTTTCGGCAGAATGGTAAGAATTTGCAAGACGAGCGTTTGCAGAATTGTGTGTTTTGCCTGAATTGTAAATTGTACAACACTTTTATAAAAATACAGTCAATAACCCTCGAAATGGACCGAATGACAGTCATTTTTGTGCAGAATTTTATGGTCCGAATTTCTCAAAATCGATGGCGATTTGTTGGAAGTACCCGCCGTTGCTCCTAAATTTATCATACACTTTTTTTAGTAAATTATGACTAACCAAATGCCGTTTGTACAACATTGCCATTGGCAGTGGTGTGACCATTTCCTCCACTGGCCTTTGATGACCCGCTGATAGGAATTGACAGTTTCGAAGTCGGCTGTACATCGAAACCATTTGGTTTGTGTTTTGACGGCGGATCATCGTAAATGGCCAATACCTGATAACGGGCAAACATTAATGCCACAAAACACTTTTATTCGCTATGTCAATTTTTTATAGCAAATTCACTTGTCTTGGAATAAAAATGCACACTCACGGTGATGTAATCCGCTTTTGGCGATGAATGTGATGCCACCATTTTCATCTTTAAGAAAAAAAAAGTAAATTTGAAAAGGGCCAAAGAAAAATTTTAATCCCAAAAATAAAGCTCGAAGGAAGTGCTTTTATTTTGCTTCTTCTTCTGAACTTGCAAAAAATTCGGTTATCAAATTGTTCGTTCAAATGGCATTTTGTCTTATTTTAAATCTGCTTACTTCTTAATGTTCTTAATGCCGTTCTTGAGCAGTCGCATTTTGCAAAAATTCGACGAATGCACAAATTTTTTTGGTAATAAGTTCGTTGGTGCCCAACATTTTTTGAAAAAAATTCTAAGTTTTTCATTAAAATCTTCATGGTCACTGACTACAAAACACCTTTTTCATGATGCATTGCAAAATTTTTGTCACAAAAGCATTAAATTTGCTTTATTTTGACATACTCACAAAACCAATGTGTATTATTGTTGCAGCGAGTAGTGAAAAAAATTGGCATGGGTTTTGATTGGTGTTTGAAATTATCTGATTCGATTTCGGGTCATTCTAGATTCAGGTATTTCGGGCTGCAACATTGATGAGTGGACTTTTACTCTTTTTTTTCGTAGGTAAATGTAATTTGAGAGTTTTATTCCCTGTTAGCGTTGTTCGATAAACGTAGTAACAATTTTTTATTTAACAGAAAATTTTTCGGACTCAACGGAGTATATTTGTTGATTGACTTTTTATTGGCTTAATGAGCGATCAGCGACATTCCTCAGTCAGCTCATCGATCTCTTTTGCAAGGGTAGTTTCTGGAGACTCGGGCAATTCTCTGCAAGTCGAAATTGATGGTCAACAGAACGATCAGACGAAAGATTCGGGCTCGTTGAAGGGTGCAGAGGATTGGCCAACACTGAATGTTGCAACTCAAGATGAAAATGATCTTTCTAAAACGATGATTGGAAAAACTCATAAGAATGCTGCTGATCGTAAACAGAAAGTGGACATCAATCAGGAGCCAGTGAGTGTTGGAGTTTTTTTTTGGCTAATTTTAACCCTTCAAATCTACCAAATCTGATTACGAATTTAATTTCCTAATTTTAGGACAATGGCGATTTGCCTCACTTGCCCGAAATGCTCAGTCCGAGTGGTGGCAACAGAAAAGTGGCAAAGAATATTTGGAAGAAGGTTGAAATTGATGTGGATTATAATACGAGCAGGGAAATTTCGAAGCGCCGACATTTTGGATTTCGCGGCCAGAGACGAAGCGGCGAATCGTTTGGACGGAGGGATCTGCCAAGAGAGCACCGGAAGGGCATTGGAGGCGGCATAGCTGAGGATGACAACCGACGGGACGAAGCCGAAATGAGACACAAAAGTGGCTGCAATAATGGCGCGAGAGGGGATGGAGGTACGATGGGAGATGAAGGAGCGGAGAAGAGGACGGAGAGCGAGACGAAGCCAGGAAAGGGTGACGAAACCAAAGAGAACGGCGGAGAGACGGACAACAACGAGCAACAACAACAAAGGGATTACTGGTAAAGCCACAGGTTTTTTACATTATGGCAAAATATCAAAAATTGGCGGTGATTTTAATCTTGTTATGCTTTTTCCCGAGTCTAAGGGAAATCCCTCCCCTCTCGTTTCTGTCTCCCTTATTCTCTAAATTTTCCTGCGTTTCACATTCTCCTCGTCTCTACGCTTTGAATGCATTTACGCACTTTAACCAGGCATTTCCATCACCCCGAAAAGAGAAACAGGTACTTTTCCTTTTGCGCCTACACTACAAAAAAAAATTTCGACTTTTGTTTGAATTTGGGTCCGGGGTTAGGAATTGGGAAAAATGGATGCCGTATTCATGATCAGCGGCCAAAATTAGCTTAGAAATTAAAAAAAAAAATCAAGGGGAGTGACAAAACCCATAAGTACCAATTTTGTAGTGTAGGCGCAAAACGGAAAAGTACCGAGAAACATTATTTTTTTCCAGCAAAAGAGTCGGGTTCGACAAATTTTCGACCAGCCATCCCCCCCCCTCCCCCCCCCCCCCGATTTTTTTTCTGTTACTGGCTTGACTTTAACCTTAATAATTTCCTCCATCCCGTCAATATGTGAATGCTGAATAAAAACTGACACATCCAATAGGGGTGGTCACGGACGGACGGATTCGATTAATCCGTTGATACGGACGGGTACGGATTTGAACCCCAAGGAATATTCGGACACACACTTAACTTTTTAAAAGAAACGCCATTATTTCAATCTTACATCGGGCACAAAATATCGATCTTATTTCTGGGTAGGTATGGGACAATTAAAATATGTGTTTTATTGTAGGTACTTTGACAACTCATCCAACGGATATTACTATCAACATTCGGGATCGCAAGGCTGGAAAAAGAACAAAAACGACTCCAACAACAGCCCAAAGACCATGCACAAACAGCAGCAGCAGTCGACTCAGTCAGCGAAGACGACGCGACTCTCGCCAATAACTGTGCAGGAAAAAGTCAATTCAGCATCGCCTCGTTGCCACTCTGAAGAATTGCATCAACAACAACACAACACCCGCACCAACATGGCAACAATGAACAGTCAAACCGTTGTGCATCGACAAAATCCGCCGACCGCCGCTGCTCCGCGGTCGCAACATTACAACGGCAACTACAGTGGAAATTTGCGCTCGGGCGGCGGAGGATACCGAGGAAGACGACCTGTAGACGAACAGAGTCAACACCAGCAGCATCAGACCAACAGTGCCACAAACGCTGCACATCATGCTCCGGTCAACGGCTCACAATGGGCGTCTACGTCGCGCCCTCATCAGCAGTCTCTAAACAACAACAGCAATTCGAGATCGATGCGAATGCCTTACCGGTCCGGCGGTGGTGGAGGCATTGATGGGCCGAGACGCTCAAGTGGCGGTGGTGCGGACTATTGGCACAAGAATGGTGGTGGTACTGGGGGAGGGAGTCATTCAATGCGTGAGGATGAAAGGGAACGTCGTCCGGGAGGCGGTTTCTATCACCAGCGTAATGATCGATGGCAACGAAATCATCATCCGAATGCGCCGCCTATGCTGAGTGTTGCTCAACGACGGGCACGGGGACCGTTGCCCGACTGGGACGAAGTGTGCTTATTTGTGCATTTATCTAAGAAACAATTTTTGTTGGTTTTGTTTTACCTATTGGGCCCTTACAAGAGTAGACAAATTCGCTCAGTTTGTCATTCAATCAATTTATTGGGAAATTGACCCCAGAAAGTGGACTATTCATAAAATCTTTTCATTTTCAATATATGAAAATAATATTGTAGGTGCAAGAAGGCGCAGAGGAGAGTTTTGACTACATGGATCTTATGGAAAATCAATATTCGTAAGAAAATCGCTATGTTTTTTCTTTTTTAATGCCTGCTTAAGACAATATTATGCCCTCACACCCGTTTCTCCATTTGACCCTTCACTTGGCATCGGAGTTATTGCCACTGCAAACGATGCAAATGCAGCTGCCGCATTTTCGACAACCGCACTGCCTAACTATATTCAGCAGTTGCAAATGGCGTTGACCACGTGAGTCAAAGTTGGGGGATTTATATCAAAATGAACGTAATTCAAAACTAGAACTTAAAAAACTTATTCGGACCCATTAAACAATGTTATCATCTTTTGTTTTAGAAATTCGGACCCATTAAACAATGTTATCATCTTTTATTTTAGATTCCACCACCCATCCGGATATTTGATTGCGCAGCCGCCTCCTACTTTGCAGGCAGCCGCCGCTACCGTTCACCAACAACAGAATTCGGGCACCGCCATTCCCCACAGTCAGTCGGAGCTCAACGGTTGTTCTCGTCCTGAATCGTCGCCGGCTTTGTCCACTCACAATCAGCCGCTGCACATTTCTGCCGCTCATCCGACGGCCATTGTGCCGACTGCCGCCGCTGTGCATGCCAATGTCGTCAGTACTTCTACCGTGCCGCCCGCCTCGCTGCTTTCTCCCACCGGACTCATCTCCTTCCCGCTGACTTCCCCCGCTTCCCTTCCGCCGAATGCCGTCGTAGTCGCCGCCGCTGACCAAATGCCGCCCTCAACAGCTGCCACACAATTTACACCTACTGTTTTAACTGCTGCACAATTTCCTCCCAATGCACTTTTCGCTGCCCATCCGCCGGCCACCGCTCCATTCGTCGATCAAATGAAACTGAAGGATTTAGTCAGGACACAAATGTTTGATCGCTTTTTCCATATTTATGTCATAATGCTTATACTCACCGTTTAAGTGAGTATTATTTCTCCGCTGACAATCTTCAAAAGGATTTTTTCTTGCGGCGGAAAATGGACCACGAGGGTTTTCTGCAGCTGAGTTTGGTCGCCACTTTCCCACGTGTTCGTTCACTTACCCTCGACCAGAATTTCATCGTCACCAGCTTGTGTGACAGTGAGAAGGTTGAGCTGAGCGATGACCGTCAAAAGGTGAAAAAGGATTTTTAAATCTTGCCAAAACAATTTTTGAAGGTTCGTCCTTGCATGAACCCTCAACAATGGCCTCTGCTCGAGTCGGCAACTCATACCGGGGCAGAAAATTCTCCGACGACAGCGACCGGTGGGACGGCAATTGTTATTGCTGACAATGAGCCGGCACAAGAAAAACAGGAAGCGGGAAAGGAATTAGCTGACAATGAACTTCAACAACAGCTAAAGCAGAACATATTGCCAGTGCGAGTGACCGAGACGAAAGCGGAGAGAACGGAACAGAGAGAAATGCGGCAAGAGAAGGAGGAGGGCAAAGAGGGCGAGACCGAATCGGCGGAACCCATTCAAAGAGCAAGGTGAGGCAAATATTATTTCAGAAAAAACTCGTCTTAGGTTCTAGCTGTTTTTAAGGTTCTCAGGAACACTGAATTGCCATTTTTCTTTTTTCTTTACAGCGACCAAATGAATAAGGCGGCCGTTTCAGTCCCAGACTCCTTAGCAGAGAAGCCAAAGGGCGACCAAACGCAGCCACAACAACAGCAGGAGGAGCATGAAGGCTGGAAGGAAGTGCGCGGCAAACGAAACAAACGGGGCAACCGGAACTCAGCCTTTTAATTTAATTTTGATAATGTGTCTTTTGAGATTTTGTTGGGCCCGTTTCTTTCGGCTTCATTTTGTTTTGAAAATACAATAAAAATAAAACACGAATTTCAGAGTCCCACCAACCCACCATATGTATAATGAATATTTGGACATGAATATTAGGGCTTTTATTTGCATGGACTAAAAACTGATACAGGAAATTCTTCAAAAAAAATCATTGTTTATGGATTCATTTCAAGTCATATCTCATAATAGAGTTTATATGGTCAATTCTCTTAAAAAGTTTAAAACAAAAATTGCGGCCCAAATTTTATTCTTTTTTGGACAAAAATTTGGTAATGCTTTGGTTGGTGCCCACATTTATTGAAAAATTTTGTTTCTAAGAATCATGAAAAAGGTGCTTTACAGGGTTTGCATAGTCGCTGATCACAATCAATTTACACTGAGCCCAATTACGGACAAAGGACCCTAATTCGAACAGTTCTCTTTAAAAGTTTGAGAAGTTATTCGAGCGAGTCTGTAATTAGGGAAAATAGACAACTAATTCGTGGTCAGTGACCATAAACATTTCATGACCTTTTAAAACTTAGAAATTTTTTCAAAATATGAGGGGCACCAACCGACATATTAGTGAACTATTTTAACAATTGCGAATCATGTTAGCGTATACAAATCAAAGTCCTAATATCTGTACAAAAGTTCTTTTTTGCCTACGCTTTTCCAATAGACAAAGGGCCAAACCTTCCTTCCACATCATAATTGTTTTTGTTTTGATGAATATTGATTAGATTTTCTTTTGTTGACTTTATATTTCATTAAAAAATTTGCATTAGATTAATTTGTAAAGAACGAAGCAGCTCATTTCAGTGTCGCACACTTCAGTTGGTCATATCTTTTATCCATAACCAAATTCTTGAATTTTAAACAAAAAAATTTTGTCACATACGAACCACATAAGAAAAGGGTTTGGTCTCTTGTTGTGAAAAATCCCACTAAATTCAGATTTTTTCATTTTTGTCGATTTCTTTAAAATTGAGTCTGTCTAGAAAAATAGCAAACTAAATAGGGCATTTGAAAAAAAATTTGTTGATAGAGAAATGTGCTTGTAGTATTATGAAAGTGATTATTGGAAATTTTTGTACACGCGTTAATTCTTTTACTTCAGACATATTGTAAAATGGAAACTAAAACTTCTGGAAAGCGGCCAAGCTCAGAATCAAACGGTTCCGGAATACCAACAAAAGTCCAAGTTTTCGACGGCGGATTACCAACCAAAATCCAAAACGACAAAGTGCCACAAATCGATTTGGTTTGGAAATTCACTGTTTTTGCTTATTAGAAGACTCGTTTCAGACGAAGCGGAACCACTTAACTGGTCGCCCATATTCGCAGCGGTTTTGGGATTTGTTGAAGAAACGGATGGGACTGCCCGTGTGGGATTACAGGGAGAAGTTTTTGGAACTTCTGAACAAAAGTCAGTGCATTACGCTTGTTGGGGAGACCGGCAGTGGAAAAACAACTCAAATCCCGCAATGGTGCATGGATTTTGCTCGTGAAAAGGGCACATTGGCCAATCGGAAGTACATGGTTTCCTGCACACAACCGAGACGAGTGGCGGCGATGAGTGTGGCCACAAGGTAAATAAACCTTGTGCAAAAAGTTCGGGTCCTTTATCCAATTTTTTAGGGTTGCTGAGGAACTCGATGTTTCGGTTTGTGCTTTATTTGTTCAAATTGTGCATCTTTTGCACGCAAATTGTTTTTTAGTTGGGTCAGGAAGTGGGCTATTCCATTCGGTTCGAAGATTGTGTCAGTGACCGAACTGTGCTCAAATATTGCACGGACGGAATGCTTCTGCGCGAGGCTATGAACAACCCGCTTTTGGAGCAGTACAATGTCGTTTTATTGGATGAAGCTCACGAACGCACATTGGCCACGGACATATTGATGGGACTGATCAAAGTGCGAAGCGAATCAGGCGGAGGGGGGCATGACAAAACCGGACCGATTTTAAGACTAAATTGTCATTTTTAGGAAATAATTCGGCAACGACAAGATCTCAAGATCGTAGTGATGAGTGCCACACTGGATGCCGGAAAATTTCAGAGTTATTTCGACAAATGTCCGCTTCTTTCAGTTCCGGGTCGTACTTTCCCAGTTGAAATTTTTGTAAGCGTGAATTTTTTTCTTCCACTTTTCACCTTCGATTGTTTTTCAGTATACGCCCGAACCGGAGAGGGATTATTTGGAAGCTGCTGTCCGCACAGTCATTCAAATCCACGTTTGCGAAGAAGTGGTTGGTGACATTCTGCTTTTCCTGACTGGACAAGAAGTTAGTGCGATCGCATTATTTTGCAACAAAAAAAGCATTTAACATTTATAGGAGATTGAAGACGCTTGCAAAAGGATCCGTCGAGAATTGCAAAACTTGGGACCCGAAACTGGGGAATTGGTATGTTTTTTTGTACATATCTAAAATGAAATGGCCGTATTCCATCAGATGTGTATCCCTTTGTATTCGACTCTTCCGCCGAATCAGCAGCAACGGATCTTTGACCCCGCTCCTGCAAACAAACCGAACGGGGCAATAAGTAAAGTGTCGCTTTGCTAATTAATTACTTATTGATCGGTGATTTAGGTCGAAAATGTGTTGTGTCCACGAACATTGCCGAAACATCGCTCACAATCGATGGGGTCGTTTTTGTAATCGATCCAGGGTTCTCCAAACAGAAAGTGTACAATCCACGAATTAGGGTTGAGGTCAGTTCCAAACTAGAATTTTATTCTGGTGCCTTTCTTCGTGGGTTCATTTAAATTTGCGATTTATGTTATTTCCAGAGTTTGCTGGTGTGCCCTATATCGAAAGCATCGGCAATGCAACGAGCGGGAAGAGCTGGCAGAACGAAGGCGGGCAAATGTTTCCGATTGTACACGGAAAAGGCGTACAAAAATGAGATGCAAGAGCAAACGTATCCGGAGGTAAAACCAACCAGCAATGCTTTAGACGTCTAATCATTGTTTAAACCCAAAACCACGCGGAAAATCTTTTATTTGACAGATTCTTCGATCCAATTTGGGCACTGTCGTGTTGCAATTGAAGAAGTTGGGCATCGACGACCTCGTTCACTTCGATTTCATGGACCCGCCTGCTCCAGAAACTTTGATGAGGGCTTTGGAGTTGCTCAATTATTTATCCGCAATTGACGGTTACTATTTTGCGTGTTCCCTTTTTCGTTGTGACTTATGTCCTTACAGACAATGGCGAACTCACTCAGCTTGGTTCGCTGATGGCTGAATTTCCACTCGACCCGCAGTTAGCCAAAATGTTAATCGCATCCACGGACCTGACCTGCTCCAACGAAATACTGAGCATCACTGCGATGCTGTCCGTCCCTCAGTGTTTTGTGCGTCCAAACGAAGTCAAACGGGCGGCGGACGAAGCGAAGGCGCGTTTTGCGCACGTGGACGGAGACCATTTGACATTACTAAATGTGTACCACGCGTTCAAACAACGTAACATTGCTTATTTACTTATTGCTGCTATTGTAGAAGAAAACATTGCCTATTTTGCAGACAAAGAGGACCCTCAGTGGTGCTACGAGAACTTTGTTAATTACAGAGCATTGAAGAATGCTGACGACGTTCGGAGTCAGTTAGCAAAGATCATGGACAAATTTAATCTGAAGGCAAAAGCGAGGGGACGGGAAGGGTTAACCTCAATTAGACAATGCTTTTTTTTGTTTAGAAGGTGTCCACCGATTTCAACTCGCGCGATTACTACATAAATATCAGAAAGGCGCTCGTCGCCGGCTTTTTCATGCAGGTGTTTGTTTATTTAATTTTAGAGATGCTGCAAACTAATTAGTTGTTAAACGTAGGTGGCCCACCTCGAAAGGAGTGGTCATTATGTGACCATCAAGGACAACCAATTGGTCAATCTCCATCCGTCATCAGTGCTTGACCACAAACCCGAGTGGGCGCTGTACAACGAGTTTGTGTTGACAAGCAAAAATTACATTCGGACGGTAACGGACGTTCGCCCAGAATGGTCAGGAAATATTTTTATAAACTATTTTGCAAAACTAATTCAAACTGAAGTGCTGGGAGTTGAACTTAAAAGCAATCGAAATCTCAAATTATCTGTTTCAGGCTAATTCAAATGGCTCCAACATACTACGACCTCAATTCATTCCCGGATGGAAGTGACGCAAAGCGGAAGCTGTACGCCATAATAGCGTCAAGCAAGAAAATGCATTGAATGAGATGACCCGAAACAAATGAGCAAATGAATTGCACTTTATCGATTTATAATTGTATTTAATGATAAAAAAAGGAAAAAACAGGAACATTCGTATCGGGGGAATCAATAACTTCAAATTAGCTAGCCTACCCGTCCAATTTCATATATTTCCGGTGCCCGGCCTCGTCCTTTCTTAGTTCACAGGTTTGCTGCGTTTTGCCATTGGTGCCCCATTGTTACCGGCAAATTCTTCGTCGTCACAGTTCATCACGTTAAAGAAATCAGTGATGAGCGAACTCGTTCCACAAAACTTTTCAGTATTCTCTATTCCGCGGTAGCTTAAATGTTGGAAAAAGTCATGCAAATAAATGTTCTCAAGTCGGCTGCTGCCATTACGTTTCATTTGAAAGGTTGACTTCGCCAAGCACTTTCAATTTCGAACCTAGCAGTTGCCATATGTCCATGTCAGCCGTTTTCCGTGCCAGCAAATATTGGACGTGCACTGAATCCTTCTGTCCCACTCGATGGGCACGGTCTTCCGCTTGGATCATCAGCTTTAGTGGGAACGGGTAAACTGACGAGTTAAGAAAATTCCTGGAAAACTAACGGATGGGTTCCAATAAAGCTCGGCGAAAACAACTACAGAGGCCGCCGTAAGAGTGATTCCAGTGCCAGCCGCTGTGATGGAAAGCAATGCCACCCTAGTCCGGCTGTCGTTTTGAAACTGTTCACAATAAAGTGCCCTTTCACGAGCTGGCGTCGAACCGTCGATCCGAATGTACTGAACACCCTAAACATAGAAAAACAAAATTTTGACTATCAATTATTTCCTACCCACCACTTTTGCCAGCGCTACGCCCAATGTGTCCAAAACGGTCAAATGGTGCGCGAACACTAAAAGTTTTTTTTCGACTGCACCCTCGTGGAAGTACGTGTCCACCACGTGCTCGGCGACCGCTCGCATTTTGATAAGGCCCGTCTCAAGAAGGTACAATTAAAATTATTACCAAGAAAGAGTATGGTTTACCTGAACGTAATACTCGGAGAACGATTCTCTTTTCGTTTTGGCATCCTAAGAAATGGGAACATTGTTAAAGTTGCTGCTGAAGTATGGATAATTCTCGAGTGCTCACAGAGTATCGGTTGGCTCGCTCACATGCTTCCCGGGCTTTCTTCAGCTCTCGAATTTTGGCATCGATGGCTTCACCGGACAAGTACACAATTTCTCGTCTCTTCTCGGGCAAATCGTCCAACACATCCTTTTTTAGACGTCTTAATAAGATAAAAAATGGCAATAATAATTCATAATAAAAAATAAAGAAAATATTTTGGTCCAAAGAGAGGAACTGCCTTTACCTTATCATGATTTTGTCCATGACCGTTTTAAGTTCGTCTGGGTTGGACCTCAAATTGTTTGGATTGAAGGCCAAGCCAAAATTAGTTAAAATGCGCGCACCTCCCTTTCGCCTCAAGCCCAAAACGTCCCTTCTTCCCACCGCAATACCGAACAGCGTACTTTACCCAATTTGGGAATATTTTTGGGTCGATCATTCGAATTTGTGAGAACAATTCACTGGGCCTTGATAGCGCGGGTGTACCGCTGAGAAGAATGACGCGATTAGCAATTTTCTGAAAGAAAACAAATCCATTAAGGAATTGAGTTTAGTGCATTTACCGAAAGCTCGAATGCTACTTTTGTACGCTGTGTTGTCTGTTCTTTCAACAAATGACACTCATCCTAAATCAATTATAGTCCCATTCGATTAAATAATATATGTTTTTGCTAGTTTGACGGTGCACTGAAAACACCCTAATTGGCTAAAACAATAACCCATTTCGACATACATGGTTCCTTCAAAAGCCATTTATGTTTTAAAGCTATGAATAACTTTTTAGCCTCTTCCTAACTCGCCCGGGGCCGTTTTCCGCCGTCCCGATAGCTCGTTTAAGGATAGTTAAACTTTGTCGTTTAAACTCACAAAAACAACGACATAAATGCGGTTGCTTTTTAGCTGCTTGGCTTTGGAAACCATGAGATCATAGCTAAGAATCTGAGAAAAATGATTATTCCGAAATTGTAACGATTAAAAGCCTACCATTGCAACGGAAGTGTTGCGTGAAATGGGCAAAGGATCGCATTGGCGTTCAATGACATAAACATTTGCGTCGGGCATAAATCGCTTGAATTGGCCCACCCAAGCGTACTTCACCGAGGAGGGACAGACAACGAGCAGAGGCCACTCATTTCGGTAATAATTGGCAATGGCTAATGCCTGTATGGATTTGCCGAGACCCATTTCATCCGCTATCAAAAGACGTCCGTCCTTTTCGATGCCTACACTTAAATAGGAAGTATTTAATTTGCAAATTTAAACGAAAAAGGGGGAGAGGACCTTACTCCACTGCGTTGGAAGGGGAACAGCGAGTCCAGTAAATGCTGGCCAATTTTGACGATATTAACTTTGGGTTTGGCTGTGCTTTTGCTTAGAAACAGCTAAATAAAAATGATTATTAATTTTACGTTTAAACTTTACGAACCTACCCTTCTCACGTCAAATGGAATTTCGGTGAGCCTAACATTCACTGTTCGGTTTAGCTGATTCAGTGCCTTTTTGATCGTTTCATAATCGTCAATAAGGAAAGACCAAGTCTTATCGTCCATATTGTAAGCCTTCGAAGGAATTGACTTCAGTTTGTCCACCACATCAATGTTAAACGGTGTGAGTTGTACCTAAAACCTTTTTGGAAGTGTAAAAAAGGTCGTCTAAATTCAGTTGTGTATTTTAAAATAATGCTTATCATAACTTTAAGTTAATAACCGTTTGAGTTGATTATAAAAACGATGACCTACCTTGAAGCGATGTGCGTTTATAAGTGAAAAATCCACATCAACAAGCACTCTTTGGGCAGATTTTGGCGATGGCCGTGGGGAGTTTTTTGTTGTTGAAAAATTATGCGGAAAGGCGACAGATGGCGGAATTTGTACGGAATTGAGCTTCTGTTGTGTAAAAAGCACAAATGGCAGACTTTAAATGTTTCACTGTACCGAAAAGTGTCCAACTCGTTCATTTGGTGACACCGTTTTGTTTTGTGTCGATGTCATTGCAACAGTTTGATGAATTGGGTCTTCAATTGCTAATGCTGTTAGCGATCCCTGCTGCTGCTGTATTCGTCGCTGCTCAGCCTTTTCTGCTTGTATTCTCAATGCCCGTTCCCTGTTCTGTTTAATTCGTTCTCTTTGTTCATCCGTCAGTTGAATTAATGTTGAGCAGGATTGAGGCGAAGAAGACATTTCCTCAAAATATATCTAATTAATAAACAAGTTAATCTTTAATAGGTAATGAATAGGAGGGATCCTATTTGTATGGCATCAAAAATCACGAAATAGCACTTAAACAGGCAGAAAAAAATGCTGCAAATGATGTCGGAATGGAAAGATTTAATCGGGGAATTGGAATTCACCAATTTCCTTCCCTTACGATTTAATCAAATCTAAAAATGTTGGTCTCTTATGGCATTTTGTCTTAAGATTTTTAAAGCTAGTGAATTTCGATTAGTGACCGGGACTGGCAAAATCAAAAAACCCGGGACGAAACCGGCATTTCAAAAGGTGGCCTTGCGGGTCGACCAAAAATCCTGGTTTAATTCCGGCCCATCAAAAAACCTGGGATCCGGGACCGGGATCCTGGGAAATCCCGGCCTTGATCCCGATCTCGCCGGTCACTAATTTCGATTATTTGTATCTGTTAGAAGTTAGAAATTTGGTTTCGGTTTTAAGTACCTATTTATATACATAACTACATATGTAATTTAGCGAAACTAATTGTAGGTGAATGGGCGTGGTTGGATTATTACCTTTTGTGAAGAAAGCATGTTACGAGGTTATTTCGATAATTGATAAAAATATTGAATTTCTTTCATTATTTCAGGGAAATATAAACGAATTCAAAGGCAAAACTTTGCTCGTGGATGTAAGTTGTCTTTTACATCGAGGAGTTTTTGGCTGTGCTGGAAAGTTGGCAATGGGACATGATTCTGAATTGTGAGCCTAATTTGTTAAAACTATTTTTTATTAAATACAAACCAATGGGTCCCAGATATATAGGTTATGTCCAAAAGTATGTGAAACGCCTGTTAATGCTGGATTGCCATGTTATTTTGGTTTTCGATGGACAATCATTGCCTGCCAAAAAGGTAACCTACCCACCATATCTCGTCTAATTTCTTTACTTGCTTAAGGACACCAACGAATCTCGAAGAGAATTTCGCGAGAAATATCAGAATTTGGGCACCGAATTGTTAAGCCAAGGCCTTACTGCTGAAGCGCATCGCGCATTTAGCATGGGAGTGTCGCTGACGAGGGAAGTGATTGAGAAAACGATAAAGGTGCGCGAATCGATTCGAAATGGTTTTAGACTAACTTTGTTTTAGACGTTCAACAAAGTCAAAAATGTCGATACGATTATTGCGCCCTATGAAGCAGATGCACAAATTGCATTCATGATGAAGGAAGGTGAGAGAGAGAATCATAGATCCCATCGAAGCAGTTTTATTCACTGTTTGTCAACTTACAAAATTCAGGCTATGCACACGCTGTCGTTACTGAGGATTCTGATCTGATTGTTTTCGGATGTGACACGGTTTGCTTGGAAGTTTCAACTATAAGTATAACCCTTCCGCTTTTCCACAGATAATTTTCAAAATGGATCCGGGAACGGGATTTTGTGTTGTATACCAAAAGCAGAAACTGCAAAATTGTGTGTGCCCCGTTTTCCGCCGCCGCTTTGACTTTGGCATATTCAGAAGGATTTGCATTTTGTCAGGATGTGATTATTTACAGGGTGGCCTTCAGGGAGTAGGGCTTAGGACCGCCGAAGAAATTTTCACAAAGGCATCCAGTCGTACTACCCTTCCGAGTGTTTGTTATTCCTTTTATTTAATTCTGTGGAATTTTTCTTTCAATAATTCTTTAGATCCTCACTCGGCTGCAGCTTTACACGAACAAACGATTGAAAGTAAAAATTGACGCTGAATTTGTGGACGCTTTCGTTAGGGCAGAAAACACTTTTTTGCATCAGATTGTCTTCGACCCAATGTTCGTTCATTAGGCACTCATTCAATTATAATGCGTTTTAATTTTGTAGAAGACGAGAGCAGAAACCATTGAATCCGTACCCGGACAACGCAACGGGAGAAGATAAGGCAAATTCCTTTTTTCTTTTTTTTTACGGTTTAATAAACATTAATTTTAGGAAAATTTGGTGGGCAATGAGAAGTACCATTATGCGGGAAAAGTAAGGTGATTTGGTCGGTGCGATTTGCTTTTTTTCGGTTATTCCGCCGCGTAATGCTCTCCGTCTTGCGCTGGGGAATGACGATCTTTCAAAGTCAAGCTTAGAGGATGAATTTATTTTGCCGACTGAAATTCCTGCTACGTCTATTTGGCACAACAATTACCAAAAAATTGTTGAGAAAAAAAGGAAGCAAGCAGAGAAAGCATTGAATGACAAATTCGGGGCATTTCAAGTATTTATTTTTGCACCTAAATTTTAAAATACTGCGAAATTTAAGCCAAAAAAGTCGCCAGTAAAAAGGCCAGCTGACAACGATGAGCCAATCCCTTCACATGAACAGCACAGAAAATCCGTTGGTGGAGGCGAATGCGAAGTTGTTTTTGCAAAACGACGTCGCTTCTCTGAAATTCAATTCGTATGCAAATTTAATGAATTTTTATTTATTTTTAAAATAACAAAGGGAAATGCGGCACCGCGGAATGGAGTCTATGCGAATTGGACGGCACGGGACTGGATGAGAATTTATGGACAAATCATGGACAAGCAGGGAGGCGATGAAGAGGAAAGCGGCTCTAAAAGTGAGTTGCCGTTGTCAAACAAAATAAATTAAATACGCCAAAAACTACAAAGAATCATAAAAATAAGTAATTTACCTCCAATATTAATTGAGGTTCTGGAGCATCATCTCAGTGAGCGATTCTTGGCACACTTTGATTGTTTTTGTGACAGTTTTGTTGTAAATGCGACATTTTATACGACGTCCATTCATTTTTCTCTCTATGCGTTAATTCTCTCATTTCAAAATGCTCACTTCCACTCGATTGTCTTTTTTTTTTTGGAATTAACACTTTTCCTTTATTCGCTTTTGTCTGTGGATAAAACTGAAAAACTATTCCCATTGTCTCGCTGTATTAATACAATGGTTTCGGTCGGTCTAGTCGTTTCTGTCTATTCGTTCTGTCCATCTAAAAACATGTCTGTCGGTTTAGGTGACCAAGGGGCGGACAATGGAAGTTTACAAGACCATAAAACGGTCTTTTTCTGCAACAGCCAATGGCATAATCGGCGGAGGTTCTCCACGCCCCGCATTTGGTCCAGCGACTGCATCAAGTGGCTCTTTCGGCGGCTGGATACACCCGCCTGGTAAGTTCGTACCTTTTCACTTTTTCTTTGTCAGCGGCTATTTGTTTCTGTTTTATTTCGCCCACGGCCTTTTTGTTTCAGCCTGTTTGGTGAATGCCCGTGTTGAATACGTGGTCAAAATGCTTGGCCAAACGGAAGTGCCGGAGCCTAGAGGGACCAAAATTGTCGAAGACGCAATTCATTCCATTCGTTTTCATCTGCAAATCGAGCGGGGCAAGACGGGACATTCCGGCGCAAAGCACAGAAAGGTGAGAAATGCTTACGGCACACACTTCATTTAGCAGATTATTACTTAATGACTTACGCAATTAGGTTGTGCTGCAAATCAGCGTAAATTGTGTAAATGTGCTTGACGCGAAAACTCGGGCAATCATTGTTAAGCACCATCTCAGTCGTATATCGTTTTGTGCTGACGACCGACAGGTGGTGGGTTGTCTCGTCTGGGGAGGGATTGCCCAAGTTCTTGTGGATGTTCAAGTTCCCTTTGGACCTCCACAGGATGAAAAACGGGTTTTTGTATTGTTTCAAATAATGTGCAAAATATCATGGATTTTAGGACAAACGCTTGTTCTCATACATTGCCAAAAACGAAGTCGGTAAATACCAATGCTTTGTGTTTTTGAGTGACAAAATGGCTGAAAACATTACGCTCACCGTTGGCGAAGCGTTTGATTTGGCCTTTGAGGTAAACGATACTATTGGCGGACACTTTGACTTGGCATTGGTCCATTTAGAAACAAGTCAAAAAGAGGGGCAAAGAATTGGCAAGTCAGAAGCATGAACTCCTTTTGAGGAAAAGGATCGCCGAATTGGAAGAAGAAAGTCGGCAGATGAAGAAGCGTCTCGATGGGTGCACTTGCGCCAACAATAATAGACGCATTTTGGTGGTAAAAAACAAATTATTTTTTTTTTTTGGTGTGTTCTTCGTCATCATTTGGCTGACTTTTTTTTTTCTCACTGTCTTCATTTCGCTCTATATTTATTCTCATTTTGAAATTTTCAATTATTTCAGGATCAACTGGTCTCCGTTGGGCCGAGTGTCTCTTCATATCCGTTGACCATTTCGAATGGGACCAATGTCCGCTCCGTGTCGCCACCGGCGCCTCCTCTCCCATTGGCTCCGCCCCCTCGTCGCACAAACAACCAACACAACAACAGCTTATGTGCCGACAATATTCTTGTTGACATTTTTGAACACCAAACTCATACGCCTTTCGTCGCTCATCAACAAATTAATGTGGTGAAGGACATATTTGATGACGAATTCGACCCGAGAGCGGACGAGAAAAAGTTGGCTCAAAATGGCACTCCAACAAGCAATGACGAAGCAACGCCTCAAAGAAACACAGTCGAACAGTTCGAGGCTCTTCTCCGTCGCGTCGACAAACAGTGCGTTTGGTCAAACAGAAGAAATAAGACTGTAATTATTTCTAATTTGGTTTTTGCTTCGATTTCCTTAATTTTAAAGACTTGCTGATGTGCAAAATAATTCGGACGAATGGAATTTGGAAAGGGGGGACACTGGCGACACGGGTCGAGATTGGTCCATTATTGAGGACGAGGAACATCCAAAAGAGTGGGAGGAGGAGAAGGAGAGAAATGATTGTCAGAAGCATTAATTGCATTTGACAGAGAAGGGACCAACAATAATTGACCTATCACTTACACCTTCCGATCACTTTCTCATCCATAATAAATTTCTAAATCATTTATAAGGAAATGTGATGCCCAACCATTGGAATTGATCATTTATCTTTTCTCTGTCAATGCCACGGCGGAAAGAAATTGTTTTTTTTTCTCAAAAAGAGGAAATCTGTGAAAACATTGACAATTGCTACGCTTGCGGCACTGACATTTCCCTTTCAAAAATGTAAATCCTATAATCGGCAAAATGGACTTAAGCAGCTTTCAATTTGCTTTCATCTGATGTGACTGTATCTTATTATATTAAGAATAAAAAACTAATATGAAAAAAATTATTTTTCTGTTTGTGTTGAAAACAATTTAAAATATTTCGGACATTATTTTTAATTTTTCATCTTTTCAATTCGTCACCTGAAAACAGTCGTTGACTATGCCTCGTGAGGAGAATAAAGACATTGAGGAGGAGAGGTAAAGTGAATTATTTACTGGACTTTTTTCTTTTAATTTTTAGGAGGGCGAAGACGGCCTACGATTTGATGCGCATCAGACTGAAGAGGCTTGAAAAGAACATTGTTTGTTGAAATGTTTGTTGTTTGGACTTATCCGATGCGTTTTTAGGATAAACCCGTGCCGATACCTATGAGACGGGAAGAGCACAAGCCGAGACCCCCGCCCGAATTCGTGCGTAACGTCGTTGGATCCTCAGCCGCAGCGGGCAGCGCAGAATTTCACATTTGTAGGTTTATATTTTGGCTATTTGTTGAACAGGTTTATAAACGCCACTAGGAAAGCGTAAATTTTCATTAATTTATGAAACTTACCGCACTGGCCGAAATAAAAAGTCTCTCAATAAAATCACTAAAAAAGCTCATTGTCAGTTCGCAACAACAAAAGGCGCGAATTGGAACGGTTGGAATACATTGAAAAAATGGCGGTGAAGGACGAAAAGGACAAGGAATTTGAAGAGAAGAACCGAACTCGGAAAGAGGAGGAGGAGAAAAAGACGGCCAAAAAGAGGGAGAAGCGGATGAGACAAAAGGCACGGAAGAAAAGGGCCAAAAAGGAAAAGGTACGACGGCACAGAGGAAGCACAAAAAAGGGGGAAGAAGGAGGTCGAAAATAGAAAAATAAAGTATTCCCATTCATTACAGGGAAATCGAATGTCCAGTTCATCATCATCGGAAGAAGAGCAAGAAGAGACGGAGGGGAAGGAGGACCAACAACTACGCCAAATTTAGAATTTGTTTTTCTTGACATTTACCTTTTAAATGTGTATTTATTTACAATAAATACAGTATGCATATCATCAACATTCGAAGTTGCTCTTCTTCTTGGTGTACTTTATTCCCTGCAGTAACGCTTTTTTAATTTTGCCAATTTTCCGTTTTATTTCAGCAAGCTATTGTATTTAATTGTAAGAATATGCCTAATTGGTCCCAATTTCTGCTTGGACCTGTCGTTTATCGTCCTTATCAGACCAATTTGTTGGAGGAATGTGGCAACAAATTAATGAGCATCGGTGCTGGTGTTTATAATGTGTTTGTTATGCTTTCGCCTATTCTCGTGCCGTACTTTGCATACTCGCATTCTCATAACTATTCGTTGGTCTGTTTTTAAAGCGCTTAATTTGTGCATTATGGTCCTCGAACCCGGGCCCCAATTTTTCATAATTGGGTTTCAAAACGCCTTCCTTCCTAACATGGCATTTAATCCGTTCAGTTGCGTGCTGTCGTGGTGTTTTACGCCGTTGCGTTTGCCACACGTACGATGGGTCGATTGATAAAGTCTGTTTTTTTTTTTGCATTTTATTACGCATTTCATTTTGTTTCAGTGCTGAGTACGTTCGTTTCATCGAATTGCTCGTTAAGGTTCGCCATTCGCCGCAAAATGTCAATTTGCGCGATCAGCTCAAACATTACGATTTCCAAGTGCCAAAATAATATTCCAAGTCTTATGCAAATATTCCCATTTTAATTTTTGGTGTCCGCCGCGCCCGTTGACTTCAGAGCATCGCCGTGCCGGGCAACTAAATGGCATGCGCCACCTCCCGAAATCTTTCCGGACTTGGTTCAGCCGTTGGGTTGGCTGCGCCAGGCTATCGCCTGGTCGGCCGCCAACACTTTCGGGCGACGGATCCTTTTTCCTGGCTCAATGTCATTGTTCCATTCGCTGTTGAACGACCAATTACTGCAAGGACGTCGCAAATTAATGACGGAAATGGTAAGTGTCAAATAAGTCATGTGGAGTGATAATCTTTTCCCTTTAGGGTGGAATCAGGAACATCATCGGAACGGAGGATGGGAACAAGGTGGACTCGATGTTCATCGACAAGAGGGGGAAGGGTGCTAATGGCGACATTTTGGTGTGAGTCTTTTTGTTCGATTGTACATTTTCGGTATTCTCATGTCACTTTAGCATCTGTTGTGAAGGCAATGCCGGATACTATGAGATGGGCATCATGGTAAGGCAATGGTTGACCATATTCCCAATTAAACTGGTCAAGTTTCATCTAGGCATCTCCTGTCCAGCTGGGCTACTCCGTGTTGGGATGGAATTTGCCGGGTGCTCTTCTATTGGCCTCCCTTCGTTTATCCGTCCAACCCTTCCATTTCCGTTCATAGGTTTTGCTGAGAGTGACGGCTCGCCGCTGCCTCATATAATCATCGGCTCCATGGAGGCGACCATGCAATTTGCCGTCCGACGCCTCGGATTTCAGCCAAAGCAAATTGTGTTATTCGGCTGGTCCATTGGTGGTAAGTGACAATACGCTAAAAGGAGACTGACGACGCATTTTCATTTAGGATTTCCTGCTACATGGGCAGCCGCCAATTATCCTGAGATCAAGGCTTTGATTTTGGACGCCAGTTTCGACGATTTGGTTCCATTGGCTTTGCATAGAATGCCATCGGCATTGGAACATTTGGTACGCTTCACAGTGCGAAAGCATTTGAATCTGCCGATCGCTCAACAGGTTACTTGACTTACCGATTATCACCGTAACAAATATTTTATCACCAAATTTTTTTAGTTACAACGTTACGAAGGTCCAGTTCTGTTGATCCGACGTTGGAATGATGAGATCATTGCCACAGAGGTTATGGCCGACGAGGCTACCAAACGCGCCTCAAATCGAATCAATTACTTGCTGATTAGTCTTTTGCGTAATCGTCATCCTGGCCTTGTGAGGACATTGGCGGACGAGGAGTGTGTGTTCGAATGGTTAGTTTTCAAAGTGGGTCAGTGAATTAATGGAATGATGCTTTTAAATTTTTGAAGGCTCTCCTATGATCCTGAAACGCGCCTTGTTCTTTATCCGCAAGACTATTCTTTGGATCCGAGCACAATTAGAATGGAGGACGAGCATAATCGGCACAGGTACGTCAAAGGGTCCCGGGTTTTTGGACTACGTGGCAAAATAACCTAAGTTAATCCAAAAATGGAAGAGGTTTGGATGGATAAATCGACGTATGGTACAAGTATTCGCATTCAATTTTCCCTTATAGGCTCATCCGCCAACTCTGCACCAAATATTTTGTTGATTTTATGGATGCCACTCACAACGTTCCGCTCGACGTCGAGCACTTCCAAATTCCATCTACTCTATAAACGGTTCAGAATCTCTGTTAATATTTATTCGAAAAAGATACATACACTCACGTTGTTTGGAATGAATTTTGTTTAGTGCATAAAAAGGAGTCAGAGTATATTTATTTGTGACTATTGGCGCCAAAAGTTGAGTTCAGAAACTGAATTAGGTTGCTACCAAGGGCCGTATCCAGGGAGGGAGGGGTACCAACAAAATTCTTTTTCGAGTTTAGCAAATTCTTAAATTGAAAGAAAATCACACATCAATCAGACATAGTAGGCGGTAGAAGAGATCATTGTGTGTTTGTTGTTGCAGAATACAGTCGATGACCCACCATCTGATGTTTTTCGATTTATTTTCACAATGAACCTCTCTAAAAGCGTTTATGCCCAAAAAAAGTGTGGTTGCAAATAATCATGTGAGAAATAAAGACAAAGTGAAGACAAGCATAATTTCACTCATGAGAACAGTAAAAGCATAAATACACAGTCGAAAGGAAAATAGAAGACAAAGTGACGAAAAAAACATATTAGGTATTCCGCAATTTCTGTTGTTACGAATCACAAACGTTGTCAGTCCAGGAAAACCTCCGGTTTCTGAACAGAAAATCAATTGAAGAAGCAGGACAAATGCCATCCGTCTTTTTGGGAAGAGAAACAGACACAACGAAAGAGAAGAAAAGGAGAGATAAGTGGGCGGAAGGCGATTGGGGACTGGCGGACGGACGAACTCAATCAGCAACGGAGGGACACACTCGAAGGAACAACTAAGGCTGGTTAGAAGCTGAAAGGGACGACGGAAATGGAGAGATTAGCATCAGAAGGATGACGAAAGAAAAGCGAAGCCAAACGGAAGGGAAATCCAATTAGAAGTCACTCTAACAGTACAAACCGTTCAAGGGGCGCGAAAGGTTTGAGCCATAGTGCTGGCCAGGACGAATGGGTTTTGCTAAAAAGTAAGCAATGTATTGACATGACCAAAAACAATAGAAAAAAATGAACCGATTTGGAGTCCCCTCCGGGCCAAATTCCTCTGTCTGACCGCCTCCTTGATCCGCTCCACTTCGTACTGGTACTTCTTGCGGTCTTTCATCGCGTTCTCCTTTGTTTCCCGAAGGGCGGATTCCAAACTTTTGATGCGTTCCGTACATGCTCGGTATCGCTTCTCCAACTTGGGCAGTTCACAGCGCAGCTCCGCATTGTCCCGGACAAGCTTAAGGGCAATTTTCCCAAAATAAATCAAAGGATAACAAAAAGCAACGACCAATCATTTTGTATTTAATGTAAAACCACCTGTTTGTGTACACTGGTCAACTGTTCTAAATTGTTCTCCAGGAAGATGATTTTCTGTTTCTGTATCGGACTGGAGAGGAACTCGTCATCAGCTTCGGGCCCAGTTGGTGCCTTTTTCATGCGCTGTGCCAAATCTTGCACAAAAATTTTGCGAAGATTGTGCAGGGTCTGCAGCTCTTTGTTCACCGTCTCTTCAAGACCTGGCAATAGTAATAAGCATTAACCGAAGTCTTAAACTTAAACCTTTTCCAGATCACCTTTCATGTCCTGCTTGGCCTGCTCTCTTTTGTCAGAAAGTGCGGACAGCGACTTCAGCCTTTTCTCTTTTTCGCTTTCGTCATTTTTAAGTCGTCCAATGTCTTGCTGGAGCTGTTCACGCGATAGTTGAAGTTCTTGCAACGATTCCTGAATTTTGTGATGAATACCGAAAAACCAATGAAAGGAAAATGTAATAATAGTTCTGTTTGGATTTAAGATTATGCGGTCACCGTCAGCTGTTTAATCTGGCTATTCTTCAGTGCGATTTGGTCTCGGAGCTGTGTGACCAGCTTTTGGTGCTGCTGTTGCAGTTCGCTGTTGTTGTCCGCCGGCCCCGAACTGTTGGCATTGGCCAATTTCGCGTTGAGGCCGTCCAATTCGTTCTCCAACTGTCTCTTCTGCTTCTCCTGCCCTTCGATGGTTTGTTGAAGCGTTCTGTTCTTGGCGTCCATTTGATGGATTTGCAATTTGCAGTCGGCCACATCTTTCGTCGCATCTTCCAACTTTTTAATTGCGTCGTCAGAGCCGCTCTCCAACTGATTGAGCTTCTGAAAATGCAAAACAAAATTTGGAGTAAATGTTTTTATTGATGAAAAAAAGCTGATTCATAAATCAATCAGTTATGGGAAAGTACCTGGCGGTGTGCCCTGAAATCACTGCCCAATTTGGATACACAAATTCGCGCGTGCGTTAGAATCTCTTCGTCGATTGCCTTTTCTTTGTCCGCAAGATCATTTTGCATCTTAATTCAGGTTGAATTAAATTGTAAATGATCGAGTTTTACCTTTTCCGAAAATGTAAAGTTCGTTTCCCCCAACTCGGACATTTCCTTGACAATACTTTGGATGCTTTCGTATACTCGTTTCTAAATGCTTTTAAAATAGGTGAAAAAAGTCAAATAGGGGAACGGGGATGGGATGGTCGCACCTTTTGTGTGGCACAAATTTCGCGCATTTCATCCAATTTTGTGTTCAGCAGAGTCGACTCGAGACTCTTTTTGTTGATGTCATCGCTGAGCTGTTCTGTATGTGTTAACAGTCAAAAACTGGTCAAAAAAAACAGCAACCATTCTCCGAAGTCAGCTGTGCAGCTTCGGCTTTTTTCTGTTCAAGATTCAACGCAATTTCTTGGATAGCCGCGAACAACTCCTCGCCGTCTTCTTGGTGCTTAGCAACTTGTTCTGAACAATATAAAGTTGACTGTGTGTGCAAATGTAATTATTAATTAATTGCCCAAGTCTGCTCAGACAGCCTTCGTCCGTTTTTGTCTATTTTAAAACTACAAACCTTGCGCCTTTTGCACTTCCGCCATCAGCTTGTCATTGTCCTGTGTCCGCTGTTTGATCGCGTCTTCTTGCTCCATGAGCTGCTGCTTCAAACGTTCGGCTAATTGCGACTGCACTTGTATCTCGTCGTCCTTCTCGTCCAGTTGAGCGTACAGCTTGGACCGTTCCTCTTCGTACTTTCGTCTCTCCTCGTCCACAATGGGGCCCTCCCGGGAAGACAACAACGGCTGTTGCGTGGCAGTTGGCTGTTCGACAAATGTTGCCATCGAATCGCTCATCATCGACGGAGTCACTGGAAATAGTTCGTTGAAGTATAACGACTCAAAAAAGAGCGCTATAATTCAGGAAAGTTAGCAAATGAAGAGGCAAGTGTTCGATTTGGCAAATTCCCAGCAGCAACATTTCAAACAGTTCACAAAGGCGCCCTTCTTACTGGTGTCTGACTGCTGCAGATTGACTGACAAATCCGCCCAGTCCGCCTCGCTCACTCTGTCGCCCGCTCTCCATCTGCGCAGTTCCTGCTCAATCAGCTGCACTTGCTGACGCAGTCGTAATACCTTCTCCTTCTCCCGTTCGTACCTCCGCTTCCATTCGTCGGCCGTAAGCTCCTCATTTACAACCACAACATTTTTGATGGTTTTCGCTCTTAATTAAAGGTAGTAGCAAATAAATAGTGAAAAGTTTTCTGCCCATGCCCTTTGCCTCAAAATACCCCACACCCCTACTAATTCAGTCTCAATGCATCCGTTGTGCAAGTGTGTCCGGAGGGGAAGGGAGGAACACGGGGTACGTCCTCCATCCTAGCGAAGACCAAAATAACAAAAATGTATTAAAAACAAAAAAGGGTCAGCCAATAGCCCCTCGCCCCACCAAAAAGCCACCGTCGCCTCACCTTTGCCCAAAAAGCAGTGTTGATTTGGTCTCTCCTTCGTTGTATGAGGCCGGTGAACAGCAGATTACAATTGTGGTCCGTGAATTTCCCCCCAAAGATTCTTGCAAAATACGCGTCAATTTGCTGTCACGATAGGGGACATGGCTTTTCTAAAAAACAAACAGTTGTGTGACCCGTGCACGCTCCATGCCAAATAGTCACCGTTCCCTCCGCCAACGCGGAGATGACATTGCCCAGTGCGGACAGAGATTTGTTGATGTTTTTCGCCTCTTCGAGGACCGCTCCCTCTGCGCCCGTTTTGCTCACCTTAATAACGCAAGGGATGTTCCACGAGCAAATTATTCAAAACTCAGAGGACGGACCTTCTCACTGCCAGCCAAATCCACCAAATACAACTTCCCCGAAAGCTTCTTCTCTGTGGCTTTGTTGCGCTGCTCGACCTGTATTTGGAACACACTGTGCGAGCGCGAAGAATGTTCGTTCATGTCTAAATGAGAGATAGGTAGACCATTTGTATGACAAACACGCGCCAAATCATTAACTCACTCGTCACCGCCACCTGTCGATTTGTTTTCCCCTCCTCAATGACACTTAGCACTTCCTCGAAGCTTGCCACGAATATTTCGGTGACGTTCTTCACAAACGGAACCCGGTTTTTGTCCTCGTGAATGGCCAAGTTCGTCTTGGTAACATCCAACAAGTCACGAATGCGCTCATTGTAAATTTCGAAATAGGACACTTTTATCAGAAATTCCATATTCTCGTCCTCCTGAAAATGTCTGTATAATTAGCATTCAGCAGTTGTTACTTCCCCTTTTTTGACAAATTCTTTCAATGCTTTCCCCAACCAAACTCACCATATTGAAAATGTGGCTGAATATGTCGTTGATTATGCGCGGAATTATGCCCTGCTTTTCACTGTCTCCAATAACACCCTAAAAAAGAGAGGCACTTAAAGTCAGTGCCCGATTTGTTGCTGCTAAACCTCCATTGTGTGCGTCTTTCCTGACGACGTCTGTCCGTAGGCAAAGATTGTGCCGTTATATCCACTGAGCACATCCTGCACAATGTGACGGGCGGCGCCGCTGTACAACGCTTCCTGGTTAGAGGTTGGCTCAAACACGTGGTCGTACACGTAAGACCTTCCCTGTAAATTAAAGCAATTAGATAATTCAGGAGAGAGACGACAAAACACACCCCAACAACGACGGTGTCTTTGGACTGGAACTTGACCACATTGGTGGAGCCGTTCTTCTTTTCACTTTCGTTGAAAGGCCGAACTCGGCAAAAAACCTGAAATATAGAAAAGAAAAAGCAAGTAAGTGTTTGGAAACATGCAGACAGACCTGTATACAACATTCTGAGGCCATGAATAAAGTGCAACTAATTGTGTAGATACAATATTTTTTATTTCGATTTTAATACTAAAAACTTCTTTTTATTTTCATTTTTTTATGCGTTTTTGTTTAAAAAGTAGAAAATGAGGGAGGCGAAGTAAAGGATGTGGGAAATGAGGTGGAATGAGAAGAAGATTGAGTGAATGGCGATGAATGTGTGTGGATTTTGTGGGAGGGCAGCGGCGGCGTGAATGAGTTGAAGGTGAGTGGAAGGCGAGGGATGGACGGGGCAATGCAATGAAAGTGTGCGCACAAAAATTTGGATGTGTCAGTCTTTTCGCTGTCTCTTTTCCTTTGCCTTATCGTCCCTCCCTCCACCTCATAATTATGACATTCAAATTGCCTTTCCGTGCCATCCCTCCCCCTCATAATGACATTCAAATTTCGCGTGTTTTTCAATTTCTTTTTTGTGAATGATACAAGCAAAAATGCCAGGATATTTTTAAGTGCCACAATGAAGGATTGGAAATAAATCAATTGAATTCTTTTGGTTGAAAACAGTGAAAGAATTTTGCTGCCCCTCCCAAATGCGTGCATTGCCTTCCCGCCCCTTTCTCTCTTCTCCAATGTTTGCGTTGCATGTTCCCAGGCAACCAACCACAAGTAATGAATTGTTGTTGGGGAGGGAGAGGGATAAAGGCAATGAAAGGGAAGAGAAAGTTGACGACCGCCGGCGGGGCGACAAAATTAAAGGGACGGGAAAGAAGGGACAGCAGCTGTTTGGAGACTTTGTACAGCTGCTTGAATGGGCACCAGGGGACGTGACATTCAGCAAAATGTGAATGAACGAAAAGGGAATCCATTCCAATTATTTGTCTGTCGGTGGATGCCACTGACTGCAGCAGGTGGCTGCGTGCTAACCAACGACTGCCACTTGTACTTTACCCATTGGATGGATGAATGGCAACAAGTACTACACAGCAGCAACTGGAAATCAACCAAATCACATCACCAAATTCAGAATTAGAATATTTTTGTAACGGATGAAAACCCAACAAATAACCAAGATTGAGAATGGGTGAATTAATCTGGAATCAAAGTGATTTTTCTGTGAACGAGTACAATAAATTCGAATTCATTTATATAGGTCGGTCAAAAATGCTTAGAAATGTGCAATTAACTTTTTGTTTTTTTAAACGCATGAATCGTTCTTTCTGCTTCTGTTCACGTCAGTTCCACTTCATTCTCTCCATGCACCTTCAAACTCAGCAGCTCCAATCCGATTTGCTCAACTTTCTCTTTCTTGTCGCCCTTCACTTGCTCAACGATTGTTTTGTAATTGCCCGGCTCAATCAGACCAACCTAACAATAAATGGATAATAACAAATAATATAATAAAAGACTGTTTTGGTTTGTTCCAGCGGATGGTTTCCCTTACCAACCATTTCGAGGTCGCCTTTGTCCCAATCTTCGACTTCGACGGTGTCAAAAAATGACTTCAGCTTTGAATGGAGCACTTTTGCGTTTTTGGCCGGCACAGAAACGCGAACTCGCATTTTGGCACGATCAATTTTCAATGATTCGCGCAGTTTTGGAATCATTTCCAAAGCCTTGAAAATTCGGGATTGAAAAGGCAACAAAATTTAAGAAAGAATGCGGTGCCTGCTGCTTCGCGGACCGATTGTTCTTCAGGGAAAAATGGGCGTCATGCAAAGCCTTTTCGATGGTCTAAAGAATTAAAAATTATAGCCATTTAAAAAAATCACTGGAACATACCGCCAAAGAAAATGGCCTTTGTGTCTCGGAATTGACGCACATATTCGTTATCAGATTGGCGACCTCCTAAACAGTCTCCAATTAGTACAATATTCTGTTTTACATTTTGGCAGACGGGACTAGGGGTGTGATTTTACCCTGGAAACCAGGCATTTGCCTGGTTTTGGGGTTTTGCCAAGGACACCCCTGGACGGGAAATTTTATTTTGTGTCCAACACCCGAAACTTGTCACAATATTTTAGGCTTTTTACAAAAAGGTTCCCAGATAACAAAAAGAAGGCAACTCATTTTATTTTAACATTAATTGTGGACTGCCATTTCTTTACCTTGAAGGAACTCTCCGAAGTCACTTGTCTTTCTTTGTCGGATATTTGCAAGTCGCCCTTGTCCAGGATCTAAATAAACGCTTAGAAGCAGTCCTCATTTTATAATGCAGTCGCGTCAATTCGAATTCAGTTTAAGGGCTAACCATTTTACAAATTTCCAATTGGTCTTCGGTGCCAAACGCTGCTTGGAGATCATCTCTTTTTGCCAGCTGTCCCTTGGAAACATTGACAAAAACTGTCGGAGACTGCAGTACCTCGTCAATGTCCTTCTCCCTGAATGATGCCACAGTGTTTAATCAATCGAGACAGAGAAAAAATGATCAAATTAATTATTTTCACTGTCATCTGTTGTAATAATTTACGTTTTGTTGCGCCAATTCAGAACTTTGTTCTTGTAACAGGCGAGTTCAAATCGTTTGCCACATTTTTTAATCCGCACAATGGCAACATTTGTCAGCAATTTCTGATTGGTGGGCGTCTTTATTTGTCCTGACATTGCCAAAAATGAAAATACGAAGCGTTGCAACAAATTCAATAGGTAAAAGTGATGAATTAGCTAAATCTGAACAGGAGCAAGGCTAAATAACAATTAAAATGCCCTAAACAAATGTCTAAAGGCATAATATTAAAGAAGAAATCACATTCTTTCCAAACAATGCGATTCGCCATTTTTCAAATTTCATGTTACTACATACATATTGGTTTGTATTTGTATTGGATTTTCATCAATTCACCAATCAAAAACAATTCAAGAATATTGTTCTTGAATTTATTCTCCTTTTCAACGGATGAATAAATTCGCCGCAAAACGTTGAGCAGATGTTAAAAAAGCATTTTCCTATTTCCTGTAACTGTTCTTTTGAAACAATTAAATTTACATAAACTAACAATTGTAATGGATGCCTAAAATCTTGGTAATCTTGTTTTTCCAAAAATCACAAGACCGGACCACCGAATCTTGGTTAAATCTTGTACCGGGTCCGATCTTGCTCGGTCTCTAATGAAAAAGAAAATCATGTAAGCACAGCAGAGTCACTGATTTATGAATCCGCCCGTCATCGTACTACTATATAATATCTTGGGATGAATCATTTGAAGCATTTACATTCATTCTTGTTTTTTTATTTTCTTATGCGCAACACTCGTTTGTTGTGTCATTCTTTTTATCATAAAAATTCTGTGAATATTTTTCTGGAGCTATTTTATTGCGCTGAGAATGAATCCAACCTTCTTTTTTTCCCTATTCCGAACACCGAACTTGGATCGAAACAATGTTGTCGAATGCCCGGGAATTTTGTTTAATTGCTTAGCTTTTACTTAATCATATCGTCTGAACTCATAGAGCTTGCGAACGAATGATATCAAATTCTTTGAATCCCGTTGACTGTTAACATAGTTTTGAACCGAGAACTTGTCCGGGGCGCAAATGTCATGTACATAGGTAACCGATCTGAGTCCAGCAAGTCACATTTGTCTCTCTTTACCCCTCTCTTAACTCGCTCTTTGGATGATCCCCCAACTCGTACTCGTACTGGTCGAACTCGTACTACCCAACTCATACTGCTTCTCTGTTATAAGTATAGACTATTTAACCACTTACTGTCTACAACTCTCGTGTAAAACAGTAAGAGTTCGACCAATACGAGTTTCTCCCGAAACAAATACACATGCACAGTAATATTATTACCTATTCACCCATTAATTAACAGTTAGTTATTATCTTTTCTAAACTCATTTTTTCCTCAGCACCTAATTGTCATTATTCTAACAAATAACAACAATTGCTACACGTCAACCTATTTCGTGGTCAAACGCCAGTACGATGTCCGAGACGAGTCCGACGGAAAAATCGCAGTCTTCCTCCGTGGACGCGGAACAGCACGAGCTGCTGATCAGCAAAGCGCAGGAGGGGTTCGTGGAGACTACATCGCAACCGAACGGTGCCAAAAAGGTCGCAAATTTCGAGCATTTGTTATGCTATGTTAACTTTTTTTGGAAATTTTTATTCGGGTCGGGGGTCCTGAATTGACCGTCATGGATTTCAATTTACGGTATGCCTTGTGATAGGTTACAATTTGAAAAAAACAGTTGTAGTGAAACTATAAAAGTACATTAGGTTTATTGTACAATAGTTTCGCTTTTTTTGCTATTATGGAAATTTTTTTTAAAAAAAAGAGGACCCTAACTTAACTGCTGCTGCATTTACCAAAGACTGTTTCAGGAAGGTCATTTCACCACAACATTGGTCTTTGCAATCTTGGCTGTCACCATTGGCAGCTCCTTCCAATTTGGTTACCACATTGGCTGCGTCAATGTTCCAGGTAAACAATTTTTTTTTAATTGGTAAAATTTATTCGATTTAGGCGCGTTGATGAAGCAATTTGTCAACACATCTTTCTACACCATGCACAACATTACCGTTGACGAAACTCAGTTGAAAGTTTTGTGGTCAGTTTGGCGTCATCACTACTTATTGGGAGGCGAAAAATAATTTGAAAATATACGGGTCCCTTTGAATTTCAGGGCTTTCACTGTGACCATGTTCCCGTTTGGCGGTATGTTCGGCGGCATCATGGTTGGCTTTTCCGCCGACCGGTTCGGACGCAAAATGACTTTGCTTTGCAATAACGCGTTGGCTGTGATCGCTGCCGTTCTGATGACCCTTGCGAAACACGTTGGCAATTTCTGGCTGATTGCGATTGGGCGCTTCATCATTGGACTGAATGCTGGTGGGTTTTCTGCAGATGATTTTGATTGCGAAACCGGTTTCGAACCGATTGAAAGTAAAATGGGTAGGAAATGACCCAAACCTCAGCCTAAACAAATTTAATTCTTCCAATTTGGTATTAATCGGCAGCAAAACGTGACAAATAAATCTGCACCTGTTATAACTCGATCCAAATTCAGAATTTCTGATTTTCCATAGGGAAATCTTTAAGAAAAATTCACATACATAATTCAGCTGTCTGTTTTGCACGGAAACGATTGTATATTATTTTATTATCACCAAAACAGGTCTCAACAGTGGCTTGGCACCGATGTATTTGATGGAGATTTCTCCCGCAAATTTGCGCGGTTGCATCGGTTCGTTGGCTCAACTGTTTGTCACCGTCTCAATTTTGGTGTCCCAAATCATCGGCCTTCCTGCTTTTCTTGGCACCAAGGAACTCTGGCCATACATCTTCGCGATTACATTTGTAAGCATTTGTGTATTAATTAAAGATCGGACCTTTTGTTCGAGAAATTATCTCAAATTAAAATATTAATAACAATAAAAAATTTAAAATAAAAATAGTTATTACAGATCTCTTTTTTGACAAATTCTTTTTTTCAGGTGCCAGTCGTTTTCCAGCTGTGCACGCTGCCGCTGTGCCCGGAGTCGCCCAAATTCATTTTGGCTTGCAAAGGGCGCAAGGACGAGGCAGAACAGAATTTGAAAAAACTACGCGGTGAAGACGATGTGAGTTAAGCAGTAGTTAAAATCATCCTTGAAAATTCTATCTTCAAAAATGGAATGAGTTACGCTGTTCTTTTTCCCAATAAATTCTTCACCACTTAGAAACCTCCGGCTTGTTACGAGCCTGTTTTCTACATTTATTTGCTTTTTTCAGGTCAGCACTGAGTTGGACCAGATGAACGAGGCGGCGCTGTCGGCAAGTGACCAGCCAAAGGTCAGAATGAGTGCAATGTTCTTGCCTCCGCTGCAATGGCCCCTTCTTTTGGCAACATTCATGATGGTATCACAGCAGTGGAGCGGCATCAACGCAGGTACGCATACTGTTATTGTAATTTAATTTAATCACTTATTTTCAGTTATGTTCTATTCGACTGTCATTTTCAAGGCAGCGGGCTTGAATGACGAATGTAAGTTTTTTTAATTAAAAAATGAATTGAACTTTCCGAATAAAAGCTATATTCAGGGGCTAATTATGCAACGCTCATGATGGGCGGAATCAACGTGGCGATGACCGTTGGCTCTGTTTACATGGTCAGAACCAACTTGGTGCTTACCTTACTTGACTCTGTTCATTGTTTAGGTTGATCGTCTTGGACGTCGTACCCTGCATTTGATCGGCATGGCTGGGATGTTGTTGACGACGGCATTGATCGCCGGCACCACGCTGGGAGCTGAGGTGAGTGGGTGTTGAAATGATACGGTGAATGAGTGAGCTACGTTCCCCCTCTTCGATTTTTTGGGTGACCTAGTCGGAGGGAGGGGGGCGCAAGCCCGTACAGGAAAAATTTCTGGGCTACACGAAATTGGTGGGAATGGTCGAGCTTGACTCTACGAAATTTCCCTCCACTTAAGGAAGAAACTCATCTTTTTTGTTTTAAAATTGTTATTTTTTAAGAAGTTTTCCAACATTACATTGTTTTCGTACGCATCCATCCTTCTTGTTCTGCTGTTCGTTGTTTCATTTGCAACAGGACCTGGTGAGTGCGCCGAATTTTTTTTCCCCCAAAATATGAAATTTGTAGTTACTACCACTGAAACATTTTAATGTTTTCTCCTTCGAATTCCCAGGCTCTATTCCGTGGTTTTATGTGAACGAATTGTTTCCGTCAAATGCGCTTGGCAATGCCAATTCCATTGCAGTGCTGACAAATTGGTTAGCCAACACTTTCCTCGCGATTTCCTTCGAACCTCTCCAGGTGAGTTTTTGCTTTTACATACTTGTTGCCCACGAACAACGGCACTCGGGTTTTCCTAGCTCGAGACGGGTCAATTCGGTGTGGGCCAAGTTTTTGGGCAATAACTTTTGTTTGTCAACCAAATTTTGCAAAATTAGTGCCAATGACCAACTAAAAAAAAAGTTATTGCACAAAAAATTGGTCCACACCGAAACGGCCCACGCTGAACTGACCCCGACGTACTTAGGTGCCTTCCGAATTTAAGCATTCATTTTGATCTTTTACCACAATATTATTTTTCCTCTAATGCCACAATATCTTTCACATCGTTTTTTTTAGCATCTGATCGGTGGTTATGTGTTCTTCATTTTCACCGCATTTTTGGCGCTGTTCATTGCGTTTGCTTACAAATTCCTGCCGGAGACCAAGCACAAAACGTTGGAGGAAATTCAAGCGGAGATGGACAAGCTTCGTGGCGCCACCCGCACCGACCCATCAATGATTACCACTGATCCAACGATGTCTGGCCGCGCCTCAACAAATGTCTAGACGAGAAGAAAAAGAAATGATCTAATTAGGGCGACGGAGACAGCAAATAATTATTAAGTGCGATCACATTGTTGTTAATTATAATATAATGCCCTCTCACCCCTCACCAAATGTGATAATGGAGACCACCAACACAGCATATCTCAATCAACAAAATACCCTCGATAGAATGTGCATTTATTACCTTTGTTTTGTATCTCTTTATTGTTTGCAATATTGTGACTGATAGTTCTTTGTATGAGTTAATAAATTCTATTCACCCAAAGTCGGAGTTTCCGCGTCCCAAAAGTGACACCCCTGCGGATACATTTTTATGCCCTTAGCACTGTATTTGTTGGCATTATTGTTGCTTGCCCATGGTCTGTCCACTACGGTAGATGTTCGCATCGTTACAGTGCTTAATAAGGTTGTCACCGCATTGCCATACTTTCCTTTGACAAGCCATGGAAAATGTTTTGGAAGCGGTTACGGTACTGGTTGCTAGAGGCGAAATGGGTATTATAAAATTCAAATTTTCATTTAAATAAACATATTATTATCCTCGTTATTTGGTTTCAAATCCAGTGCATGCTTTATTTACTATTTAGACCCCCCCCCCCTACATAATTAAGTACATGAAACACAGAAACCCCCTTTTAATAGTGCCCCCCCCCTTTAATGGGGTTAGTAAATTGAGCCCTACCCGGGAGCTCCAATATAGGAACCTACAAATAAGCTCCTCTCCTCTAATAGAGCCCTAAACTTTTAAGGTCAGTTTGGCTCCGTTGTGTCCAGTTACTTCACATTCCTTCGCTGGATGATTATCATATCAATTTTATTATCACTTTTTAAATTGAAAAAAAAATTATAATATATTCCATTCTTTCCCGTCGTCCATCGCCTCTAATCTTTCTTTGGCCACTGCCGGCGGCGGTGGGGCTTCTTAGCTTAATGATGTTTGTGTCGTTGGCCGGCCTATTCGGCCATCGTCGTGTGTAAAGTGAAACAGCACACACACACAGCTGCCCCCCTCCCCTTTTGCCACTTATCCGCCCCTTATCCGCTTCTCCCCACCATTCCAACTCAGCTGCTCACATTTGCTCGGATTCTCTTCCATAAATCGAAACTCCAATCATTCAATTTCCCTTTCTCATCTTCTTCCATTCTTCATATTCCTTCAAGCCAAGTTGGGCCTTAACGTATTGAAACATTTTGGCATTTAGTGTAAAATTTACTTCATTAAAAATTCGAAAGCCAATTATGTCGGAGCAAGAGGAATACAGTGACGAGGAAGAGTACGAGGAGGAGGAAGAGGAGGAGGAAGAACAAGCGCCTCTGTCAAAAGCGGCAAAAATACCGGAGCCGCCTAAGGGGACGGAAAGAAAGGGATCAGCGGCTGGCGGGACTGAGAGAAAGGGATCAGCGGTTGGCGGGATTGAGAGAAAGGGATCAGCGGTTGGCGGGACTGAGAGAAAGGGATTAGCGGTTGGCGGGACTGAGAGAAAGGGATCAGCGGCTGGCGGGACTGAGAGAAAGGCATCAACGGCTGGCGGGACTGAGAGAAAGGGATCAGCGGTTGGCGGGACGGAAAGAAAGGGATCTGTGGCTAGTGGGACCGAGCGAAAGGGATCGGCGACGGCGGAAACGTGAGTGAATAGTTTAGGCTTGACTTGTCGGTGGGCACGGTTAAGGGTCAGACTCGGCAGAATTCAAATTTCAAGCTTTTGGCAGGTCGCCTGCACTTTCGCAGCAGGCACTGGAGAGCAAAGAGGAGCAGCCCAAGTGAATCGATGATTTTCAAATTCATCGGACTCAATTAAATTGGCATTTTGTCAAAGATTACGACGCGCACCGCCGCCGCAACAAAAGGAGCCGGAAGCGGAAGAGCTGACGGAAGCGGAGACGGCAATGATAGCGGCGAAGAAGCGGCACGAGGAGGAGGAGGCGGCCAAAATGGTGGACTTTGAGGAAAAGCGGCGCCAAGAAAAGGATCAGATGGACAAGGAGCTGTCAGAGTTGAGAGAGCGGCAACTGCAGCGCAAAGAGGAGCGCAAGCAGCTGGAAGCGGAGATAGCGGCACGAAGACGCGAGGACGAAGAACGAAAACGCAAAGAGGAGGTCAGAGAGGCAAAAAAGAGGGGGGGGGGGGAGGGAGAAAAGCGGGGGACAAAGGGGGAGGGACAAAGATGGGAGAGGATAAGCTAACGGGGTCAAAGGGGGAGGGACAGAGATGGGAGAGGATAAGCTAACGGGGTCAAAGGGGGAGGGACAGAGATGGGAGAGGATAAGCTAACGGGGACAAAGGGGGAGGGACAGAGATGGGAGAGGATAAGCTAACGGGGACAAAGGGGGGAGGGACAGAGATGGGAGAGGATAAGCTAACGGGGACAAAGGGGGATAACCGATTGAGGATGCAGAGGTGGGGGAGGATAAGCACCGGGATTAGCTGGACCGACAATTTCGGCACTTGGCAAATGCCCCCGCAGCGTTAAAGCAAAATTCATTGGCACAGCAAATTTAGGAGGAGCGAAAAGCCAAGTCGGAGGTAGCGAAGGCGAAGCGCGAAGAGGAGAAGCAGAAGCGTCAGCTGATGATGGCCGGCGCTTTTGTCGGAGGAATTGGCGAAGGAGCGCCGCCGGGGCGCAATTTTGTCGTTCAAAAAAGAGAGGGAACCGACGCCGCGGGGCAACAATCGGACACTGGCGGGTCAATGCTGCGCAGAGGCCCAAACAAAGAGCAGCACGGAGAGGCAAAAGTGGGGTTCAAGGGCAACAAATTCAGGGAGGGCGACGGCGGTGGAGAAGTTCGGACCTCCCTAAATGTCCAACCCGTTTTAGCGCAATTACATGTCCATTGTGAACCGTCCGGTGGACGTGTCGAACATGTTGCCCAACGACATCAAGGCCAAGATCAAACAGTTGCATGCCCGAATTGCCAAATTGGAGGGCGAAAAGTACGACTTGGAAAAGCTACTTGATCGCCAACAATACGATGTCTGCTAACTGATCAATCAATCAATAAATGCCTTTCTCTGCAATAATTTGGGCATTTTGTGCAGATGAAGGAATTGGGCGAACGACAAAAGCAGCACGCGCGTCAGAAGGCCCTCGAGAGCGGAATGGATCCAAGCGAAATGGAGGAGAATTCGTCACGCCCGCCCAAAGTGCGCGTGGCATCCAAATTTGACCGGCAGACGGATCGGCGCGGGTACGGAGACAGACGCGACCGATTTGAACGAGTAAGACAATTTTGAACAGAGTTTCTGCTGTTAACTACGTATTTCCTCTAATCCATGATGTTTATTTTGTAAATCCACCTCCAGGGAGGGACTTCTAATAGAGTTGGATTCTATTAGAGGGGGCTTCTATTAGAGGGGACTTATTTCAGAGGGGGGTTTCTAATAGAGTTGGTTCTATTAGAGGGGGCTTCTATTAAAGGAAGTCAATACTTTGTTGCTTCGTCTGTTCAGCCTCCGGCGAAACAGCAGCCAAAAATTGCGCACGGCAGCGGACGACCGCCGCCGGAATGGGGCCGCAGGGAGACGGAAGAGTTGGAGCAGCTCAGGAAGAATCTGGAGCCGCCAAAGTACGTGGAACAGGTGCGCCTGGAGGGTGCCAAGCCGCCGGTGCGCGTTGTGCCGATGCAATTGCCAACGGATGAGCCAATGGGTGACAGAGAGGGGGAGGGCATTGAAGCGACCACAGAGCCAACCGCTGCCGCTGGACTCTCGGGAAAAGGACGCGTGCCGAGACCGGACGAGCCGGGATGGCGCGATAAAATGTCGAGAAAGGAGGAGGTAAAGCCGCGACGCGGGGGGAGGGGAAGCCGTTCAGTGAATGGATAGCAATTTGTCGCATCGGAATGATTCCAATGGACGTCTTTTACATTCAGACATCCGCAATAACGAAGAAAACCGCGAAGGCATAAACAGGAAGAGAAATATGTAGAACGAGAGAAAGGATGGCCGAGACGAAAAAGAAAAAAAATGATAAAATTGATAAAATGATAATAACATTATGAAACAGACGGAGGAAATTAATCTATGCTTATGATGACACAAGTTAAGCTAATTGTTAAACCAACGAACCATCAATTTGTTAAATGATACTGCTGCTGTTGGCATTTTAATGTGTGAAGAAAGAGACTATTTTTGCCAAAGGCATTATTTGCCTGCCACCGATCGAATTGCTTTTGCCTCCTCCGTTTATTCGAAGAATTGTCTGCCAGCCGCCGTCGATTGGATCAGCAGCTCAAAATATCTTTTGCCCCTCGTCCCTTTGCTTTCCTCCCTCTCTCTCTCTCTCTTCCCTATCTCTCTCGTTTTCTCCCTCCCTCTCTCTCCCCTCTCTCTCTCTCTTTACCTCTCTCTCCCTCTGATCTGTCTCTCTCTCTCTCTCTCCTCTTCAAACTTCCTCTGCGTGGGCGTGGAAAATAGTTCGGCTCGGCTGGCGCTGGCCCCAGGTTGAAGCGGGTTAAAGCTGTCCAGCATCTGCCGATCATCCAAACAGCCGCTTTCCCCCGGACATCCCATCGCTTTAATCCCCCCCCCCTCCCCCCGCTTCGTGTGCTTATCCGCTTTTCACATTGCATTTCTCCCTCTTTTTCCACTCATTTCACTTCTTTACTCGCCGACCGTCCAATTCGTTCTCTTCTCTTCAGCAGCAGCAGAAGCAGCAGCAGAGAAGAAATAGCCTTGTTCGTTTGAGCACCATCGACTGTTCTGAAGGAGAACGAACGTTCCGTTCACTGGGCACAGTTTCAAAAGCGTACAGAAGCGAAAGGTGGGCAAAAAAAAACAGATACAAAAAAGAGGCGACGATTTGCGCTTTCGAATTGTCGACGGGGGGCTGACTGATCGGTGACTGACTGACTGATCAGTGAGTGACTGATCGGTGAGTGACTGATCGGTGACTGAGGAAAGGCTCTTTCGCTTAGGGGCCCTTTTTCCGTCCTTTTTGTTTATTTGTTTTGTGCGCTTCTCCCATCCAATCGTATTCACTCATTTCTTTTTACTTTGGATCTTTTCTTTCCAATTTGCATTTCTCTCTTTCTGTACTTTATTTTAACGATTTAAACTTAAAATTTTTAATTGTTCAGCTTACGCAACACTTTCCTTTTTGGTCATTCTTTGCGCCAAAAGAAAAAACGTTTAATAAAAGAGGAAACGGATTTATTTTTCAAAAGCCCAATTGCCATTGCCATTCCATCCATCCATCAAATCATTCATTATCCCTTTTCATTATCCCCCCCCCCCCCCATTTATCCCTTTTTTAACTTCAAACAATCGGCGGAAAGAGAAATCACATTCCGACGCCGCCGCCGGCGCCGCGTCTTTTTTTGTTCGAACATCACTTCTTTCTTTCTTTCTTCTTCATTCGTCCGTCAAACGAGCATCAGCTGCTGCTTGCTGTTCTCCCCCTTCGGCGCTCGGGCAGCAGTCGGACCAATTTGTGAAACAACGGACGCCGACTCGGCCGGCGGCGCCCACTCATTGTGCCATCCATCCCATCCATCGACCGACCGACCGATTGTTTGTTTCGTTGACTGACTGACTGACTGAGTGCCTTCTTTTTCTTCCGCCTCTGCTGCTGTCGCTGGAGGGTATCCATCTCATCACAATCATCCGCTTCTTCTTCTTCCGTCCTCTTCCGGCTGCTGCTGCTGCTGATCATCACCAAAACTGATCTGATCAACATTATCATCGTCTATTCCCTCTCTCTTTGCTGTTCTCTCTCTCTCTCTCTCTCTCTCTCTCTCTCTTATCCTTTGTCCACTCTCACCTTCTCTTCATCTCTTTTCTCTTTTAATTGCACTTTTATGTTCATCTGCTGGTGACCCTTTGTTGTACTGCTTGCTATTCTCCTCTTCCCCACCTCTTTTGCTCCTTTTTGTGCTTTTTCCTCCTCTTTTTGTTCGCCCCCGCTTTTTCCGTCCCCTCCAACATAAAAGAAAGAGCCTTTCCTCACGCCTAAAGCCCCCCAATCATTCATTTTGCTTCATCGAACGTCGATTGTGGCATTGCTTCATTCATTCATTCATTCATTTCATACTTCCCCCGTTGTAGCCCATTCATTCGTCCATCATCCAAATCATCCATCTTCTTCTTCTTCATCCATCATCATGTCCGATGAGGAGTCGCAATAGTGAGTTTGGTTGAGTTCAGCAACTTTTTTGCTTATTCATTCATTCATTTGTTCATCTCCTGTTCGTTCTGATCCGTCTTCATCATCTTCTATTCCCTCCCATTCCCCCGACCACAATAACCTCAAAATGTTTTCTCATCTTCCTCATCATCCTCCTCCTCCTCCTCCTCAGCATCGTCGTCGCATTTCCTCACCCTCTTCTTCATCATCATCATCCTCATCCCAATTTCATTATCGCCACTCAGCCTCCTCCTCTCTCCGTTCATCCTCCTCCCATCATCCTGTCCCCTTCTCTTCCTCTTCCTCCTCCTCCTCTTCATCCTTCCGTCCCAATTGCCACCAATTATTGTCACTGTCTTCGCCGCTGTCCCCAAGAAGACCCACCACCGTAAGCCAACCAACATCATCAACAACAACAAGCCGTGGTCATGTCCACCATGGTCAATTCCAACAACAACAGCGGTTTATTGGTGTGGACAATTTGTCCGCTTCTCAGCCGGCGGCACAATTTGTTTCGCCATTTTTGTTGAAAAGGCAGGCGGCACTTTTGCAGCAACAAAATGAAAATCAACAGCAAGCGGCGGTTGAAGCAGTAACTGCAGCAGCAGCAGCAGCAGCAGTTGATGGACAGCAACAAATGGACAGTCTGTTGAAGCTGTACAATCATCGACACGAAGAAGAAGAAGGACAAATGCCGTCGTCCGTCAAAAATTCGTGGGCCTCAAATTATTTGCGCGAACGGAAGGCAATGGCACAGCAGCAGCAGCAGCAGCCACAACAGACAAAGAGCAGTGGTGGTAAGACAAGGAAAAGCCGAACGGAAGAAGAGGAGAACAGCAACGGGACGACGAGGGAGTGGGGAGAGGCAGAGAAACGATGGGAAAGGGGCAGGGAAGAGGAGATGATGAACATCATGACGAAGACGGCGGACAGTGAGACGAGTGCAAAGCGCAACAACGGCGGGGAGCAGTTCAGAGAGGTAGGGGGAGGGACGCGGAGTCAAGACGAGAAAGAGAGAGAGAGAGAGAGAGAGAGGGAAGTCGAGAAAGGTAAGAGAGATAGAGGGATGCCAGAGAAGAAGAGAGTGCATATATATAGAGAGAGAGAGAGAGAGAGAGAGAGAGAGTAGAGAGTAAGGGGGGAAGAGAGAGTTAAGAGAAATAGAGTGCATTTTTTTGACATTTTTCGGTTCAGCGACTTCTGAACGCTCACCAAACGGTGGACGAACTGCTGAAGAAGCGAGACGCCGACAGGAACTTCAAGCAGGAGCGGGAACTGTTGCTGAGACAGTACGAGGAGTTGTTGGCGGCAGCTGATGAGGAATTGGAAGCAGAATGGGGACGAATGCGCAAAAGGGGCGGGGCAGGGACGGCACGCCGAGACTCATCCGACTCGGGACTCTCGGAAGACTATTCCGAGCGGGACAGGGCAACAGCACCACAGCAGCAGCAGCAAATGGATATTGCAAATCCAGCAGTGGAGGAGGAAGAGGAGGAGGAGGAAGAAGATAAAGAGGAGGCGAATGGAAGAAAGGAGGAAGAAGAAGTGAACATGGAAGAAACATTGAGCAGGAAAGAAATTGTGGTGGAAGAAGTTGAGGGAAAAGTGAAATGCCAAAGAGAGAAGCAGCGGGAAAGGTGTGAAAAGAGGGTCAAAGAAAGAGAAGAGAGAAGCATTGAAGTAAAGTTGACAGTGAAAAAAAGAGAGGAGAACAGAGGAAAGGAAGGAAGAAGAGCACAAAAAGTGATAATGGAGAAGAGGAGGGAAAGGACAGAGAAGAGAATTGCAAAAGAAGAGATGGAAGAAATGAAGAAAAAGGAGGATGAGATGAAGAGAAAGGAAGAAATGAAGAGAAAGGAAGAGTTGAAGAGGAAGGAAGAGACGAAGAGAAAGGAAGAGTTGAAGAGGAAAGAGATGGAAGAAATGAAAAAGAAGGAAGAGATTAAAGCAATGGAAGAGAAGAAAAAGAAGAAGAGGAAAGAGATGGAAGAAATGAAGAAGAAGGAAGAGATTAAGAAGAAGGAAGAGATTAAGGCAATGGAAGAGTTGAAGCGGAAAGAGATGGAAGAAATGAAGAGGAAAGAGATGGAAGAAATGAAGAAAAAGGAGGACGAGATGAAGAGGAAGGAAGAGACGAAGAGAAAGGAAGAGTTGAAGAGGAAAGAGATGGAAGAAATGAAGAAAAAGGAAGAGATGGAAGAAATGAAGAAAAAGGAGGACGAGATGAAGAGGAAGGAAGAGACGAAGAGAAAGGAAGAGTTGAAGAGGAAAGAGATGGAAGAA
>JAKKIK010000056.1:0-58058 GCA_024500135.1 Heterodera carotae
TAATTTTTCGTGAAAAAATATCTTCAAAACGTAAAACAATTCTTGTTCTGGATGGCTTTGAATATGGCTTTGACAAAATCAGCCGATCCGACTCCTTTTTAATAAAATGTAAGGTCCGATTTTTCGTGTGTCAGACTGTCAGGCAATCTTAAGCTACGCCTATGTCGATTTCCAGACTCGGATTTTCTGGACCCCAAAAGAATAAGGGGTGATCAATCTTCAGACAAGATTGCTTTTTATTATTCAAGAATTTATTTTTCATTTAAAACTATATTTTTAAAGAATAATTAACTATCGACCATTGTTGTGCCACGTTCCATCATTCGTGCCTTGATTTTTGGTGCCATCTTGAAAACGGCATTTTTAAAACCCAAACCAATTAACAAATAATGATTATAAAAATTGTTCTTATGTGTTTGTTTACCTTCTCCAATCGTGCCGTCTTCTCATGTGGATCGATTTGTTGTCTGCGCAAGCTTGGCGGCACGTACCAAAAACAAATGTTCAAGAATTCGGGCTAAAATGTGTAAATAATGACGAATTTTAAAATAAAATTCGCGTCAAAAAATCACACACATCGTCGTCCAAAACCATTTCAAAGCCGTCAGTGCGCTTCAACATCTCAGTAAAATACTTGGCAAGATCCTAAAAATGAATTAGTCCCGCCAATTTTGAATTTTAGTTTTTTCTATTCCAATTACCATTAGTCGGTTAATTTGGCGTCGATAACCCTCCACCCCCTGAAAAAAGTAAATAATAAACTAAGTAATCTGAGCACCAATATGTGTACCTTTGAACGCTACATAAGCCATAACTAACAAATGAATTACAAATATATTTAAATTTCAAGAAATTGTTTATGAAATCCGACAAATGTTGTCCACACCTTGAAGATATCGTTGTGGCGGCCTAAACCAAGCTTACATTTAATTAAAGAGTAAGGGGGGTTAATTAGAGGATAAGGAGGAAGTGTTAATTAAAGGGTGAGATCGTGGGCTTATTGTTAATTGAGTAAAGTCAGAATTTATGAATTTTTTTAAAGCTTTTGGTAGCTTAATCTCTTTGAATCTTTTGGAAGTATAAAAAATTGTTGAAAATGGCTGTAAATCAGAAAAGTTATCATGGTACAAAGACTGGGCTGGCCCGGAGTCAGCCGTTCCGAGTTGTATCATATTAAGGGGGAGGGGAGAGGCTTTATTGCGAACACCCCTCAAGAGGGGTGGGCTCTATTAAAAGAGGGAGGCTTTATTACCAACATCCCGTGGGCTCTATTATAAGAGGGGGAGAAGCTTTATTTCCGAACACCCCGTGGGATCTATTATAAGAGGGGAGGGGAGAGGCTTGATTTCCAACATCATTCATGGGGTCTCTATTATAAGGGGGGGGGGGGAGAGGCTTGATTTCCAACATCATTCATGGGGTCTCTATTATAAGGGGGGGGGGAGAGGCTTGATTTCCAACATCCCTCGAGGGGGCTCTATTATAAGGGGGTGTAAAACAAGAAAGTTATCAATGTGCAAATCTGGGCTGGCCCGGAGTTCACCGGTCCGATATTTATCATATTAGAGGGGTAGAGGAGTTGAGTGGGAGGCTTTATTCCCAGCAGACCTAAAGGAGGTGGGCTCAGATAAGGAGGGGGGGGGGGGGGGTGGCTTTATTTCTTTATTATAGAGTGGCTTATATAAGAAGTGAAATCATTTCGTCTAATAATCACCCCGAATGCACTCATACCGCATTGCATCGCTTTGTCTCCAGTGTCGTAGCTGCAATCGTACGGTTTGTCCTGTTGGAACAAATAGTCGGCCGACATTTGGTTGGTCTGGAAGAGCAAACCCTGCAAAATTTAAAAATTAAATTTTAAAATTGCCGTTTTAAATATTTTAAAATTACCACTTTAAATTTTATTTATCACCTCCTGTCGAACAAAGCAGGCACTGCACTGCAGTGGAGCACCCATCAGTTTGTGCGGGTTCCATGTCACCTGAAAGGCACGCAAAAAAAAAGTTTTGTTGAAAAAAAACGAAAATAAAAAAAAGAGTAAAGGCATCATTTAGCCACCCAAACTTCAAAACCACCTAGAACGGCGGTACCAATTAAAATGCTAATACGACGAAGTATCGGTCGGGTTAAAATGTCCGAGGTCGACTAGCCCGTGGGTTTCTCTAATAAAGCAAACCCTTCCTTCAAGGGAGTTAAAAATAAAGTCCCACCCCCTCCTAGTTGAGCCCCTACCCCCCAATTAAGCTCCCACAGGAGGTATGTGTATCACGCTAAATACCGAAACCTGAACTTGCCGTTAATCGGTTTTTTTCTTAATTTTGACCACCTAATAAATATCGTATTTTCCTATCTTGAGCCCACCCACTTTCCTAATGAAGCCCAACTCCCATTTTTAGGGTTTAGACTTTACCGAAAGTTCGAGTAAAAACTAATTTTTTAAGAATATCAATAATTGGGAAATTTTCAGCTTTAGGTTACGATTTTTTCGCGTTTTTTGCTTCCGGTTTCGGGTCTGATTTTCGGATTAAAATTTTTTTCCTTTCGGGGTGCACATTATTATTTACCGAGTTAGCCTTCTCAATTCCTGTCAATTTGTGACGATGCTCAGGGCTCAATAACAAACCGCCACCCCATGCAGCCTTAAATGAAAATGCAACAAAATGCCCGTGGCTAAGAAAAATAATTAAAAATTTTATATCAAATCTTTTAAAATAAAAAAAAGCAATAAGAAGCAATATTCACTCACGTCAACATGCAGCCAAAGATTGTAGCGTCCACAAATTTCAGCAATCTGCGGAATTGGGTCCCAAGCACTAAATTTTTTAGTATTTGACGCCAATACAATAAAAAATAAAATTAGCGATTATTCCCAAATTGTCGGTTTTTCGGGTTTTTTACCCGGTACCACCTAAATACCTAAAAAAGACTTAAAATTTCGTATATAATTATTTAGTATTATCCCCGGGTTTTCTTAAAAAATGGCTTATTCTTGAAAATTATTATCTTAGCACTATATTAGGCATCCAAATAATTTCTGACTGACCCATAAACGGTGGTACCTAAAATAAAATAGAGAAAATATGTCATCACAATCAGAAATTTTTTTCTTACCGGCTGTTGCGCAAACAAAAAACGGATGAAGACCCTAAAAACGATTTGTAATGATAATTAATATCCGATATTTCGAATAGAGCCCTCCCCCTCTCATTTGACGCACCCTCTGCAATAGACGCCCCCTCCCCTTCCCCTCAATAATAGACAGCCCCCTCTACAATAGAACCCCCCTCTACAATAGAACCCCCCCCCCTCTACAATATAACCCCCCCCCTCGAGTGGGTATTGAAAAGTAGATGCCCTTGGCGTCTCTCCAGAAAATACGTTAATACAATACAAAGGTGTACATAAATAATTCCCAACCCCCTTAAAGCACCTCATCTTTGCATTTAATGATGCTTTCCTCCAATGCCTTAGGGTCCATACGGGCCTTGTTGTCCACAGGAATGTTAAAGCTGTTTTTTGCAATTAGAAAAAAGTTTTTTAATGCCGAATTTAATACGAAATTATATTTTAAGCAACATTTAAGTCAATAAACAGCAAACCAATTATCGGCGCCAATGCCGAGCACAGCAGATGCACTTTTGATGGAATAATGACTCTAAGATTTTGGAAATGAATGAAATTTTTCAATTCTCAATTCCGGGTGCACAAACATCTTCGGAGGTAAAGCAACACAGTGTTGGCATGTCGGCTGTCATGCCGAGAGGCTTCGCGCGCGGGAAGTGATGATGACGCGCAGCGTTCATCGTGTACATGTTCGCGATGGCACCGCCGGGCGAAAAGACGGCATCACCACCGTCCGGCCAGCCGATCAATTCAACCTGGATTGGAATGTGCATCAGCGATGTGTCCGGAAGCCGATATTAAAGTTCGGAATCCCGGACCCAAAAAGTTCATGAATTCGGATGTAATTCTTTTTGAATTAACAAAATCAACAATCCTTTAAATTTTTGAAGATTTAACCATTTTTCAAAATCATGAATCTCTTTTTTATATAATTTTGTGGACATCTTTCCGGGATCCGGTCAAATTCCCCTTGTGGTGTGTGCATTGTTGATTTATCAAGCAATTCATTCCTTCATCAGTGACCCTATCTAGCCAGCGAAAACAAAAAGTATATTTGCGAAATGGTATTTTTAAGAAATTAATCAATAGATTACCATGCGTTTTGTAACTTCCTTCTCCATCAGAATGAAGACAGGAGAAATTTCGTAGGTGAACCTTGAAAAAAATATAGGGAGTAGGACAACTTGCCGACGCCGACTCGCCGACAGACAACTCGCCGAAGGATCGACTCGCCGACGGACGAATCGCCGATAGAATGCATTAAAAATTTCAGAAGCCATTTTTTATTGTAATTTTTTCCTCATTCTTCACCAGCGAAAATTCTGGCAAAATTTATATGCTAGGCCTAGGCTAGGCTTAGGTTCTGTCGGCGAATCGTCCGTCGGCGATTCGTCAGTAAGCGAGTTGTCATGTACCCAAAATATACTAATGCTGTACACTTTCATTGGTTCCAATTTCATGGAGTATAAAGATATTTTGCCCTTTCCTTAATTAAAGCCCACCCTGGAATAGAGTTCCCCTTGAAATAGAAAATCTTTTTGAGGTGGTCTTCAAAAAACCGTGACCACGTGGCTCTATTTTCAGAAACACGGTATGACAGTTTAGAGCTCAGACCATTCTGCAACCGGCGGGTCGGTGGCCCTTTTTTGGGAATAGCAAAAATAGGGGGGGGGGGGGACTGACTAAAAATGCATCATAATTTAAAAAGTTTATATTCTCTCTCTCTTACGCACATATTCGTATTGCATGTTGCTGTAAGCCATTCGCCGGCCATTGCCACAATGTCCAAACCGCACGAGATTTGGTTGAAGAAAAGCGGATGACCTACGGTATTTTGTTTAATAGACGCCCCGGTTTAGGTAAGTTATTTTGGTTATCATATCTCCTCTAATTGAACCCCCCCCCCCCATCTTCCATTTGACCCCCTTCTAATTGAACCCTCCCCGCTCACCTAGAGGGGGAATAGAACATATAGCCTACTCCATTGAACCCCTTTCTATTTGAACCCACCGTAGAAGGGTATTGAAAAATAGAACCCCGGGGATGGAGGAGAGGGAAATAAAGGCAAAATTTGAAAAATTCAAAGCCAAAAATCGGAATTCAATAAATACTCAAATAATACAAAAAAGGTTAAAAGCTGAAATCGTTCAGTGGAATTGGTCATTTGAAAATTTAGTGAATTTTGTTAAAATTTTGCGCTTAATTGCTTCAAAAAATATTTTGTTTAAAAGATTATCATTCAAAATCGAAATTTTCCTTTAAATTGTTAAAAAATAATATCACAATAAGGATAAAGAGATGAAATAAGGCTAATTTCTTAAAATCATGACCTTTCTAATTTTATGATTTGATTTCCCAATAAGGACAATTCTTTAAAATAAGGACAAAGGGGTAACCCCTGATTAAGATGGCAACCTGTTCGTACGCCATAACGAAGCACATCACAACAGGACTGAAATATGGTCGAGTAAAAATAAATTTGTATAAATTATTTGAATATTAATATAAGAGATTAGTGCCGAAAGGGTCGGGTCATTGGAAAATATGTCTAGAGGTTTATTATCGGAGTTTTTTTAAAAATTCCTGAATATTCGGAATTGGTATCAAAGCCGTTCACTATAGAAAAGATTTAAAATTTTTTGTCTAAACTCAAATTAAAACCCCTTTTAATTAAGTCACCAACATAAAAATTTCATTTAAGTGCCGGCTGATTTAAGTTTTTTAAAATTAAACTGCCTGAAGTAAATCGCCCAATTTCATCGGGTCCTTTGGAATGTGAAGGTCAATAAGTTTCGCCATCTCTTCAGGCTGATGAAAATCGAGCACTAAATTTATTGAATTGGGCATTTTTATCTGTGTAAATAATCATACAAGAAATTCCAATTTTTTATTTTTATCCAATACCAGATTAAAAAAAATGCACAACACTTTTCGGTTTTGTTGCTACAGCCCCCGAATTAAAAATCAAATACTAAAAATTTTTGTGGATTCTTTTTGGACACGGAAGCCGAAATGAAAATATACTTCCTTTATTGATCGTTTTCTGAAAATAATTTTTTTTGTATTTGGCTTTAGGAGAAAACCGGAAAATCGAAGAAAATTTGGCAAAGCCAGAACAGAAAAAAATAAAACAAATTCCGATACGCAAAAGGTATCAAAACCCATTATTATGTGGTATCCTATAATGCAACCGACAGGATCGGGATCCGGCCGGGATTTTCACGGAATCCCGACCCGGATCCAGGATCTTTTGATTTTGCTGGGCACTAGTATCCTACCTTTTGTGGAACGGTCATTCTCCTCCCGAATGTAATCGAGTAGAATTTGGTGTATTCCGTCCAGGAACTGCTGGGTGTGCTCCCAACCAATATCAGCATTCAAGTTATGCGGAAGTAAAGCTGAAAATTACAAACATTTCAAAACAAAAATCCTCCATGTTTTATTTACAACCCCTCTCATATAGGGGGGGGGGTCTTTATTTTAGGGTCGCTTTACCTCAGAGAGAGGGGGGAGATCTTTATTTCAGGGTCGCTTTACCTCAGAGAGAGGGGGGGGGATCTTTATTTCAGGGTTGCTTTAGCTCAGAGAGAGGGGGGGGGGGGGGTAATTTTTCGATTTTCGGCCCCTATCTGCTGGGGGGAGTTGGTCACTACTTTAGGCAAAAATTACAAGATTAAAAAAATTCAGTTATAAATTAGGACAATCGGCAAATTGTCCTTAGGCGAGTTGTCATTCGGCGACGACTTGGCCATTAGCGAGAGGCACTACGCTATATTAGGGATTCACGGGCCGTGAGAGGGAATTACGGTAGAAAAAAAACGAAAAAATTTACGTAATCTAATTTGACATTCAATTTTAATTTCAAAATGGAAAACTGAAAAAATTTCAAAGGATTATAAACTTTTTGAAACTTTTAATTTTTTAATGATGTTATAAATTAATTTTATTGTGAAATAAATTGCATTAATGAACAAACCCGTCGCTATCAAGTCGACCATTTTTTCCTTTACCGGCGGCACCATTATTGGCCCATTGTCTGGCACCGCGATTATTGGCCCATTGTCCGGCACCGCCATTATTGGCCCATTGTCTGGCACCGCCATTATTGGCCCATTGTCCGGCACCGCCATTATTGGCCCATTGTCCAACACCGCCATTATTGGCCCATTGTCCGGCACCGCCATTATTGGTCCATTTGTCATGGGTAAGTGTTTTTCTTCCTGTTCTTTCCCCATCTCCTTTTAAAGGAATTGTATTTGTTTAACTGTTGCTGTTCGTCCAACTCTTGCTGCGCAGTTTAATATGGCCTTTGAACAAGGAAATGAATGTGTCACAAATCAGTTTAATGTAACGCTATTCTGGCGAAATGGGAATTTTAATCTTGGAAATTGATGAGCGCCACTAAAAAATCGGGGATTCAAAGAAAAGGAACAAAAATATATCGGGGGATCGAGCAAAATGGGCACAAAAGATCAAGCAAAAAGTTTAAGGTTTGGTAAAAATTAGGACGAGAGGCATTTGTGTTTGGTGGTCATTGAGAGGGTTGGAAAAAAAACAAACAATTAATAGTGAAACAAAGTTGCTAAAACTGCAAAAAGTAAAACCTGCGCCGCCATTTATTTGCTTTTGATTGACCCCCCCCCCCCCCCCTCCCCTCCCCCCAAGGCGTTTTGGCGATGCCACCACCTGTTATGTCTGGCGTCACGGCCCCCACTCCCGCTTTTGCCTCCTCAAATGACATTCTTAAGGTTTGCGGCGCATACTCTTTGATCTTCTGCTGCTGGGGACCAAAAAGAGTCGGGACAACTGAAGATGATAGTCGGGCAACAACCAAATTCGGTCTGGGTTAATGAAGTGTAAAAAAAACAAAAAATGTAGCTAATCGATTTTTTAAATTTTAAATATAAAATCTGCTGGAATGAAACAAAGCATCAATTCATGCCGTGCCTTTTTTAGCCGATTCCTACTATCACTCATCACTCAGAGTATTTGGACGGGCATGGGGAAAGAAATAAAATGGGAATATAATCGAATTCAAAAATTACTTCTTCCCCCCCCCCCCCGGGCCCGTAGCATAGAACGAGGGGCAGATAACCGGGTTAACTAACCCGGGTAGGTTAACCCCGGGTTAGATGACCCTGAGGGTAAGGGGTTACCGGTAGCATAGAATGCCGGTCACTTACCCCTCATTTTAACCCACCCCGTAGCATAGGACGAGGGTTATTTACCCCGCCGCCCCCCTCCACTACAGTATACCCCATTTTGATACCAGTCTTGGGCTTTAGTCTCGGTTTCTGTCTCGGGAATGTGTCTCACACATTACCAAATATTACTACCTAAAACCATAATATTAAGATTTCACGAAAAAAAAGAAGCTGTTTTTAGCAAGTAAATTCAAAAAGCCTAAGAATTTTCTTGTTTTTAATTTTTAGTTTCAAAAGTCTTTTTTAAATCATTGCACAAATTCTCAGATTTTTTTGTTAGCTTAGTCACGAGTTAAAAATTTGAAAAGAAAGGGGTAATTCATGCTTTTCGGCATGAAACTTCAAAAAATAATTACTCTTGCCAAAATAATCTTTTACATAAAATTATTGGTTGAAAAATTCTGAAAAAAATTTATTTGATCAAAGAGTCTTTAAATAATTTTGTTCCAAAATTTCATAAATTTTTGTCGAGCCATTCTCGAGTTATAGAATTTTAAAGAGCTAAGGGTTACTTGGTAACCCTGCTAGGGGGCAGGGTTAAAATCTAACCCTACCCTCGGGGTTAGATGACCCGGGGTTACTGTCCTATGCTACCAATCAAAAATTACCCCGACCCTCAGGGTCACCTGACCAGGTCACTTAACCCCAAACTTGAGGGTTACATTCTATGCTACCGATCGGGGTTATATGACCCTCAGGGTAGGGGTTAAACAACCCTTACCCGCGTCCTATGCTACGGGCCCCGGTGTCCGGAAAAATGGACACCAAGCGGAAAAATGGACACCATTGGAAATTTGGACACCGAAGGTAAATTGGACAGTGGAAAATTAGACACTAAAATTTTGTTTTAAAAAATAAAATAATTTAACAAAAATGGAAAACAGTAGCAATTAGGATGGTCTACTGAGAGATGTGTTGATCTAGTTGATTATAAAGGCGAAAATATGTATCCCAACTTTTCACGAATATACATATTATCAGCATCATCATTCAATCATCAAAACGTAAGACCTAAAATGATTGGATAATTTTCTTTCAGTGTCCATTTTTCGAGTGTCCAATTTTCCATTGGTGTCCAAAACTCCGATAGCCCTCCCCCCCTGCCCCCCACATATACCAAAATATATGGCCGGCGACCGGGAAAAGACCGCGCAAAAAGACGTGGATGGGGAAAAGTGGGGGGGGGGGGACTGTTGTACGGATTTTTGGCATCCGTGCCATCCCTAATCTGTAGTGATGGTTGGCAGTCGATAGGGTTGGAAATACACCATAAAAAAGATCTGCGTTGATCCCACCGCGAACTTTTAGCTATCGAACGGAGGAACAACCGTTTTGACACAAATTTGTGGGGGTGGCCGACGCCCCGTTTATTCCGTCGCGTCAGTCTGCCGAAGAGCAGCAGCAGCGCTATCTTTTATTGTGGATTGACCCCCGAGGCGTTTTGGCACTGCCGCCACCTCACCACAGGGGCTGCTGGCGTCATTGGCGGCGTCGTCGTCTTCGTCGTTCTCGAATGCCATTCTTTTTCATGCATGCTTTTTCTTCATGCCATTGGCTTAGTCTTATGGGAGGGACAACAGTAGAGGATGATGTGGCGGCGCGTTATGTTAATCCCCGCCGGCTGCTGAGCTGGCTGAAGAAGAGCACCACAACCACTTCAAAATGAGGGGCGACAAAATTATTGCAAATGGCCCCAATTGAACCCATTGCCCCAAATGAGGGACCACTTTTTTTCATGGCCAAACAAAGAAATGAGCGGCGGGTGCTGGAGGGCATGGAGATGAAAATGAATGAGTGTTTGTTTGTTGGCCCGACAGTTTTGGAGGATTTATAAGTGTGTGCTTTGTGCTTTTTTGTGTCATATGCCTTGCATGCCATTTTTTAGTTTTTTTTTTCGCAATGACGTGAATTGTGCGATTGAAAGCAAGATGCGTAAGTCGCCCCCGCCAACCCCCACTCTAAATACCTCGAGATTTGTCTCCTCATTTGTCAGACTCTCGAATTGGTCAATGACCGTATCCCGTGCCCTACGCTGGGATTAGTATATTGCAAGAATGTAGAGGAGAGGAAGAACTGGTGCCACGCTTTTTTGGTACCGGAGGGTAGCTGCTCGAGAGTCTCGGTCTCTGTTCTCGAGTCGAGAAATTTCTCGGTTTTTTTGGGGTCTCGGTCTCGATCTCGGTCTCGGGTTTTTAGTCTCGGAAAACGAGACTTTTTATGCACCTCTAATGATTGGGTTTTTGTGCCAAAATACTAATTTATAATTTTAAACTTTGTTGTTAATTAAAAATTGGTTGAAAATTAACGCCAATTTTTACCTGAAATATCAAAATATTTCCTATTCAAAGTCTTTTTACATTATGTCTACTTAAAATGGTTTGATAGCTGGATGGTTAGTGTGACCGTTTGTCACAGCGTAAGTTCTATTCCTTTACCCTGCAACCTTTTTTTCATAAAAAAATCTATTGTTTCTTTTTGCTAAATTTCCTCAATAAGACCCGATTTATTTTCTGTGGTGTAGGGGAGAGGGGAGGCGGTGCCATAGGCGCCGCCGGGAAAATTTTGGAATAAAGTGAGTGGTTTTGTTAACAGATTTTGTCCTTTTTTCATGTCTTATTTTCACTTTTGAAGCCAAAAATCGGAATTTTCTTTGGCTCACAAAAATAAGAACAAAAAGCAGAAATCGTTAAGAGGAATTGATCTGGCGGTGCTTTATGCACCGCCGGGAAATTTTTTTTGAATATTTTAGTGAGTCTTGTTAAGATTTTGCATATAAAATCGCTTCAAAAAACCATTTATTTCAAAAATAGCCATAAAATCAGAATTTTCCCTGGAATTCACCAAAATAAGACAAAAATAAGGACAAAGAGCTGAAATAAGGACAAATCTTACAAATAAGGACATTTAAAATTTGTAAGATTTGGACCCTCAAAATAAGGACAAATGGCAGCCCTGCCCTAGATCCCAATCCCGACCGTCCTATTACCTACCCCACGACGTGATTTACGTGCATCTGCGCAAAAAAATCAAATTTACAAGGAAAATTTTGTCATCTTTATGCAATTTTGGGCAAAATTTGCTTAACAAATTTGCTTTAAATTGGCAAAATTTTCCTGCCGGCCCCTATCGGCACCGCCAGGGCCCCCTACATCCAAAAAATTTTGCTGTCAATGAATTATAAAGCTAAAAATATGTAATTTTTAATGTCACCAGGAATTTTTTTGTTCATAATTCTACTTATATTATCTTTTTTTTTTGAAAACCACCAGAACATGTTTGATTTCGTGGAAGAAATGAAAATAAAGTCATTTTAAACCGAATTGGCATTTTTTAACTTTTTTTGTCAATGCGGAGAATTTTTTCGGTTTTTTCACACCGAGACTCGAGACCGAGACCGAGACCGAGACTTGGTACCGAGACTTGAGACCGAGACCAGACCCCCAAAAAACCGAAAAATTTCTCGACTCGAGAACCGAGACCGAGACTTTTTGTGCTTAAACGAAATTTTTTGAACATCAACAATTCGTTGCTAAAATGGCATAAAGTACAAAGACTGACCCGTCAATTTACGGGGAAAGGAGATTAATTAGAGCAGGGGGCTTTAATAGGAAATAGCAGCTATATGAAAAAACTTTTAAAATGCACACTCGAATAGTTGCAAATGCTCGTAGAATAAGTGCAATTCAGTAAAATGAAACAATGAAATTGAATCAACTTATATAATGTCAGAAATTGCCAAACATGGACAAAAAACTTAGATACATATACCAACTAGGATGACGAATTGTTGAGAAAAAGGCAAATAATCTAAAGGAAATAAAATTAAAATGTTTGCAAGTCTCTTAAAATTAATTAATTAATTAACTTTTAAATTTCTGTTCCTTTGTTTTGAACTCGTATTTGACACTTTCAATCAGAAGGGTGTCCGTGTCCGTCTGTAGCCTTCCCAATTTTTGATCATATCCGCCCGCGGATATCCGCGGATATATCCGCATTTTTGGTAAAAAAAACTTTTAACAAAAAAAATTCTATTAGTAGATTAAACAAGTGAAAGAATTGTTTCATGTAAAGATTTTGGGTCTAAAATAAGAGAATTTTGAAAACTTAACCAATATTCTCGATTTTTTTCTCCAACAACAAAATTATTTGAGAAACTGGGGGATTGAAAAACAATAATTGAAATTTATTTGGGGAGGGGGTGATTTTCCTCAAAAAATGTTTTCTGTTCGCATGCACTGTAAATCTGGTGCCGACAGCGTGTGAAGGGGTGCGGGAGATATTTTTCATTTATATTCGTTTTTTTGGCAAATTCAATAAAAGACATAAAAAAAAACAATATTTTTTGTAAATCAGACCGTAATGCAAGAAAAAAATCAAAGAAAGTAATTAAATAAATGCGCATAAGATAATTTTAATTATTAGTTGAATATTTAAATATTACCAATAATTGTTTATTTGTTTAAATTTTTTAAATTTTTATTAGATCAGTATAAATTAATATTTCTCAATTTCTTCATTTTTTTGATACCTGTTATTCCAGGTTTTTAAATCTTGATTTTTTCCTTCAGTTCATTCACAACTCTCATGACTTCTGAATATAATGGTATTAAATGATTATTGCAAAATTATATCACTAAAAGGTTTGTTTGTTTATAAAAATGATTATAAAAATTGCTTTATTTATTTAATAGGTCCTCTTGGTAATCAAGAATTAGTATTTATTTAAGCATTAATTAATATTCGAACTTTTTGGTCCCATAATTTCTAGCCTTCTATATCAAAGTATTACCATCCGCCGAAATGACAGTTCTAGGTAATGGCAAATTAATTAGCATCATAAATTTATTAAGAAAACTGCTTTTTGTTTTAATGTAATCAAAAATTTTGCTTTTTGTTTTAATGTAATCAAAAATTTATTATTTTTTTATTGTTGAAGTATTGCAATTAAAATTTAAATTTTAAATTTTTAAACATTTTTTTAAATTTTAGAAATCAATATATATGTTATTGTTTGATTTTAAGAGCTAATTATAGTTTGTTAACCAAAACCTATTACGTTTTAATTTTGTTTACGGTTTTATCTATTATCAAATATCACGTCGCACGAAACTCTTGTTGTTGAAAAACATTAATTCCGATTCGACCGCAAAAAATCATACACTATGAAACGAAAAGACAGATTTTATAGTATATTTTAACAGTGGATAATAGATTTTATAGTGTATTATAACTTTGAATTTTTTTTTTCATCGCTAAACATATAGTAATATTTTTAGATTATTTTTCATATCACAATCTTTAAGTTTTAAAACTAAGCTAAAATTTTTAATAAAAAATTTTTCTCATACTTGTTTTAACAATTTGAGGCTTATCATATGCAATATTTTTGTACACACACCAAGAGTTAAGTGAAAGAAAAAATTTTTGTACTAGCGTAAAAAGCGCGAAAATCGTACGTTGTTATTCATTATTAGAGTTTTTTTAAAGCAAAAATCCAAAAGGAAAAATTTAAAATAAAAGTATACAATTTTTCTATACATTTAATATAGAGAAACCTAAGCAAAAAAAGAATGGTCTAAATTCAAAAAAGCAACATAATTTTAACCTTGACACAAAGAGTGCGACGATCTACAGAGGACTCTGTTGCCCTAATGTTCATTTCGTTGTTTAATTATATTTCGAAGTATTCGTAAATGAAAAAATGAATCTTTAATAAATCTTAACCAAATTAATTTGGTAAGCAAATTTTTTAAATAACAATACCGATTTTCAATAATCAAAAAAATCGAAATATTAAATTGTTTTTAATGATCAAGATCTTTTTCAAATCCAATTTAAAATTGTCACAAAGTTGTACACTGTCCAATTAATGGCTTACACTAAAAGTTAGGCGCATAGTGCACAACTATTAATTCTGAATGCGTTTGAGTCACTTTTACTATCTTGTTTTTGTTGTCACTTTGCTTTTGATGTCAGTTTCACTATCTTTTTGGATTTAATATATCAAACCACAAATTATTTATTATTTAATCGAAACAATTCAAAAAAAATGCTATAGCTTCATAATTTAAAACACAAAAACGCAGTTACGACCATATTAAATTCGGACGAGTTGTATTTATTACAAATTAACAAAAAGAGATTAAAACCTAAATTTATATATAAAAAATTCTTATTAAATTTATAAAATTATAACTAAAACGAAAATATGCATTATTTAATGTTATATGCGTACATGTCTGCAAATCGCTGTGGCACGCGCCTTTGCTACGTGTCATCCAAGTGGATCCCAGCAGCATGCCGGCCACTGGTCGATCTGACTGTCAGGAAAAATATGCATTATTTAAGTTATATATCTATGAGATGCCAAAATAATAAAAAAGGCACCTATTTTTCATTACATTTTAATATTTATAGACAAATAAAGTAATAAATGGCCTTACAATAGAAATTCTTTTTCTGAGACTATTGCGATGCTTATATGAAAAATTAAAAATTTTGGACTTGGCAGGGGAAGAAAGATGGAAGGACAAAAGCAAGATTTAAAGTAATTAATCACGAGAAATTGACTTAAATGTAATCAGTGCGCAATTTATAAAGAAAAAATATGTGAAATTTTTCGTCCTACCTAAATTCTCTTTTACTAATATTCAGAAACTAAATTTTTTTTTAAATATACAAATATAATATATAATCTTTGTGACAATCAAACGAATTTATTATTGCATAAATAAATTGTAGTAACGCAGAGAACAAATGGGTCTTCTTTCTAAGGAAGGCGTAAATCAATTAGAATCCGATTTGGACAGAATGAAAATAAAGTTGAAAAATTTGAGTGAAATTGACGAAAAAAATCAAAAACAGGCAATGTGTTTCAATCAGCATAAAATGACAAGTTAAAAAAAATTTAATCCAAAACATAATAATGTCAATTAACAAATGGTCCATTATTCTCTTATTAATATTCAAAATGATGAAAAATCCTTAATAATAATGTATGGAAAATGTCATTTTAAAACATGTGGAACCATTTTACCAAAAAAATAATAAATTTTACGAAAAAAACTTTTAGCCAAAAGATTGCCATAATAATAATGCAGATATGCGGCAAAAAGAGTGAATACGCAATTAGAACACAGCAAAATTTATTAAATCAGCAAATTTGCGAAGCTAAAACAAAGCCTGCAAAGTGTCCAAAATTTTTTTTTCTAATATCTTTAAATAATTATAACATTCCAAAGATAGATATCGAATAAAAATTGCCGCTATAAGCATAGTGATAAGACAAAATTAGACAAAATATCCGAAGCAACAAAGTTTAAATTCCAACCAACTGAACAAGGTAACATTTCTTAAAAAATAAATTATTATATTTTTGCTCAATTGTATTTAATAAATTTTTATAATGAATATTCATTTCCTCACTTTGAAGGCATTTAAAAGCGGGATTGTATCAAGTGCCGAGAGTTATGGTTGCTGGCCGAGAGTTATGGTTGCTGGCTGTCAATAAATAAATATACTTTTCGACTATGTAATAAAACAAAGCAATCGAAATATCTAAATAAATTTTCATTTCCGAATGTATGAATATAAAATCCAGTTGAGGAAGCCAAAGTTACATATTTTTGCGTGTTTTTAAAATATAAACCTAAATCCATTGTTAAATAAATCAACAAATAGTAAAGCTGCATTATTGAACTAATTAAAATCCTTCATTCTGTACAATAATAATATCATTATCTTATGAAAATGCGTGCTTATTCATATGAATATTTTTGGCAAATTTAAAAATAATTATAAAATGAAAAATATAAGGGAAACTGACGCGAAGATTTACAAAAGGGGGAATTTATTTCAGTAATTATTATAAAACATTAAAAACATCGGAAAACCAATGAAAAATATACCTATAGTTAAGAATGAATCAAAGTTAAGTATATAAACCAGCAATAACAAAATATATATAAAAACAAAATAAATTAATCATAAATGTTGAATAGTCAACACCAGGGATGTGCCGAACCGGGCATTTTGCGATTGCAATTAAATGTGCGATTGCGATTATCGGCCAAAATGCGAATGCGACTAAAAATGCGATTGCGATTTTCGTCCAAAATGCGACTATTTGCGATTATGCGATTGCGATTAATGCGATTAGGCACGTCCCTGGTCAACACCCTGGCGATAATGAGACTCCACTCCCTGTTTCAAGATTTTAAAATGTAAAACTTCACCGAATGGCTAATAAATAATTAAATAAAACTAATTTCTAGAACAATTGAATTGGTAAAGATAAAGTTTTGAACGAGACTGCAGAAATCTCTATGTGGCATGGTATTAATTTAATCGTCGGTCAAGAAGATTTTTGATCCGAATAATTTTTAAATCTGTTAATTTGTAAATTAATGGAAAAGGCGATATAAGTTTTTGAAAATCATCGCAACAAATAATAATATTACGCGGATTTCAAAAAAATGGCTGTTCAAATGAATTAAATGTAGAGTAATTAATCACTGAGTCCAAAAAATTACCATTATCGAAAAAATTGAGTAAAAAGATATAAATTGTATTATTTACAAATATATTTTTCCACTATTTAAAAGGTTTTAATTCTTTTTTTGTATAACTACTGAATATTTTATCTTCGAAATACAACACGCCAACAACAAATGTATATATGATTTTTTTTAATAATTATTATACCAAAGATATTTCCTGGTTATTCTTGTAATTTCTTATAAACTCTCAGTTTATGGACCATAAAATTATTTTGAGAATAATTTATAAGGCGCTAATCTTTCCGGGAAACTTTTTTTTTTAATTTTATGCAGTTAGTTTAGATTTTTCGTATTAATTGTTTATATTTAGCGCATAATTTTCGATATTTTTTTTATCAAATTTTTTATTGTTTTTATATGTAGTTAGATAATTTTGTAAATACTATGTTTTTTGTCTCATTTTTTTGAGAGAGTTTGCGTCTCCTTTTTGATATTTCTAGCCTGTGATAAAAATGCGCAAGAATACGGCAAAAGATCATTTTTAATCCAGCACACAAACTTAATTTAAATTATTTTTGGATTTTTGAAAATCAATTTGTCATTTATGAGGGCGGCGTCGAACACTTCCATGACTTTCTTCTTGTTCTTTTTTGTTTGGGCATTGTTGGCGGCCTGAGATTCTCAGGAGATGCGGGCGTGTCCGTGCCGTGTCTTTTGCGAATCGCTGTTGTCGTATTTTCACTGCTGCTTTTTCAACGTGTAATAAAACTAAAAGAGCTTTTTTATATGTTATCTCAACAATTCTTTTATTTGTATTTAAAAATATCTTTTTCGAAATTTTTTTTAGTTTTAGTAATTGAAAAGCTTTTTTTTCAAATTTGTTAGGTCACATCCGGCAGTTTTCAAAAACAAGAGATTTGACAGCAAACGACCATGCCAAAATTTATCCAATAAACCCTGTTTAAAAATAAAAACTTTTGATTATATATTTCTCATAAGTTATAAAATGCAAAAATAGTTGGGTTCAGCTTTATAAATGTTAGATAATTATTTTCCGGCAAGATTAGTTTATTATTCAGTTCAATTTATTGTTTTAATTTCAAATGCTCATATATTTTCTTTGAATGGCAAAAAACCAAGACAATTTTTCAATTTCGTAGGCTTGGTTATTGTACTATCACTAGTATGCAGTTTAAATTCTTTTTAATTTATTGATGCAATCACTAATTCGTATTGTTTTTTTTAGTTATTTTTTATCAAAGTATAAATTGAATGGGGTTAAATATTATTAGTATGGGCTCAAATTCGCTGTTACAAAGATTAGCTTTTCATTCATTTTCTCCATTAACTGACGGTTTTTTTTTGAAGTTCGACTGTTAAAAATCAGGTTCAAACACTTTTAACAAGCAAAACGGCTCGATAACCACATATTTCGTTTCCAAGTGATTTTCGAAGGCAAATGGATTGTCTTGATATATTTTTGACTATTTTATCTAGTGATATTTAAATTTTAATGGCTAATTAAGAGTTTTATTAAAAAATACAAGGATTGTTAAAACATTGTTGTGGTTAATATGTTAAGAATTTCAATAAGGATTTTTAGTCATTATTGCTAGTTGCTTACTTCTTTATATTACAATCAAAATTGGTTTTTAACACATTGTTACCATGAGCATGCTGAATTTATTTAAAAATATTCTTTAAAATCTTTTTTGAAAATTTTCCAATAGCTTTGACATGGAAAAATCTTTTTTTTGAAAATTTTCCAATAGTTGGTTGACATGTAAAAATCTTTTATATACTGATTAGTAATTTGAGATGTTTTTATTGAAATTTTTTTATAATTATTTATAAGTACATGTTTTGTTTAAGCTTTACTATCCACTTGATGCAAAGTTGCCAGACACTTGTAATGTTGTCTTAATTCAATTTTGTTATACTGTGCGCGTTATTGTTTTTTAATAGTGCATTTCAACAGTCATTAACGACATTACAATTGGTATTCTGACGAGCACCACTGCTGCATTACCACGCATAAGCACCGGGGTAACAAATTGTGGTAATAAAAAATTTCGTAACAATATTACAATATTCATTTAAAACAAGACTAAATTATTTGTGAATAAATTTAATGGATACTCATGGAATTTAATACCTATTTGTTTAGTTTAGTTTTAATAAATATTCACCATCTAAGATTTCTCTATCGTTCGGTCAAATTTTGTTGTATATTTTCAAGGTCAAGTTTTTCATATTGTTTTACAAATAAAAATAAAAATTTGTTTTCATGTATTAAAAAACATCCAGAAAAAAATTTATTTCTTTTACCAAAGGGTATTTGTCGAATAGAATAATTTTAATTAAAATGGGGGTATATTAAGTGGTTCGTTTTTCATAATGTAAGAGATCACGAACGCTTGAGGTCGAAGAAGTTCTTGTATACAGGAAGTTTGTAACCACATCGGGAAGCCAGAAGTGGGTAGAAGTTGTCGTCTTGGACCAACGGTCACAAAACCTTTCCCTCCTTAAATTGGTTTCAACCTTTCATTGTGCATTTTGCATTTTATAGCATTCTTAAATTAAAAAAAAATATGGTTTAAGATTAGCTTTTTGCTAAATGTAAATTAAATAATCTCCATCCATACGTCGCAAAAACTCTTGAATTTTTTAATTTTTCCTCCTGCTATCATTCTGATTACTTTTTCGTAAACCGACGTCAAATGATAAATTATTAATATTTGCTTAAAAGTTTTTTTTACAATAAATGTTAATTTTTATTTTCTGGATCTCTTTCCGTCGAGTATCTGAACCCTTTTATTGCAGAAAAGAGATACGTTAGTCTAATATTTTAATTTTTAGAAATTAATATATTCAATTTAATGAGTTTGTTTTGTTAAACAATTAATTACCTATAAAATTAAACCGAACTTAAATACAATATTTTTCTTATATTAATTTTCATTACAATTGTTACTTTTCTGTTTTATTGTTAGTAAAGAATTTTATCATTTACTGTAATTAAATGCTGTAACTGATGAACTGTCAATTCATACGCCTGAATTGCCCCACCTCATTACTTTAGATCACTTTCTATTGGTTTGTCTTAAATTTGTAATTTTTCAAAGATCAATATATTCTATTTCATAAGTGTATATTATTAAACATTTAAAAATAAGCAGAAAATAAATACAAAAAAATAATTATTTATTGAAACCTCAGCCAAAGCTTTGTCAATGAAATCTTGGGGTAAGCCCTGATAAGCACATTCTGCAACCATAACTCTTTTTTTCATTAATTTTGATTACGATAGGCTCAATCATGTTTTTACTTTTCTGTTTTTGTAGTAGCTAATTTATTGTCGTTTATTTTATTGTAAATTATTTCAATTTATTTTGTCATGGTATTTAAAAATGCTAATGCAAGTAAGTTTTTGCAAGTGAAAATTCTTTGGAAGAATACATTGTAAAACTTTAATTTTTAACCAATTAATAAAAGGTGGCTTTTTCATTATGATAATGCTTTTATCATAGAATTATTGCAAAATTTTTATCTGTCAACATGAATATATTTTTGAATTTTTTTAAATATTTGTATGATAGATTATTTATGGCTTAGGTCAAAATATTTTTTTTCCTTTTTTAAACTATTTTTATAATAGGAATTTCTTCAATCTATTTTTGTGACGATCAAATTTGACCGATACATCAATGCAGCCTGTTGTATTATATGGTATGCCTTCTTTGCGAACAAAAGCATAAATGCCGTTTACCGCCGCTCGGCACAGCATGCAAGTTCTTACTTGGCGTATGACACAATTGACCCCGCAGTCAGCACAGAGACAGCAGTGTCCCCACTAAATGAGAATTCTTCATATGATACATAGGTATTTTTAAATTTTTTATATGATTGTAATTCTGGGATGAGTTATCATTTTTCTTGGATTTTTAATTTTTTATCCGTATTTTTACATTTTTTTCTTAAATATATGAAAAATATCATTAAAGTTTTGGTTAAACAAAATAGCTGTTTTAAAATATTCATTTTTATCACGTTCAATCATTGATTAAATATTTTATTTTTAACATATTATTTAATAAATTATTTTTTTTTAAGAATTTTGTCATCCGATTATATCTCAGCTATATCTCTGTCCATAATTTTTAATTACTAGTATATAACATTTTGTGTTTGATTATTTCGCTCATTTATATAAATACTTACAGTGAGTTTTTATTAAAAACATATTAAGTTTTGATTCTTTCTTTTTTATAATAAGTTCTTTTTTGAATTTGTAATTTTATTAAATTGCTTTATAACATTTAAATTTACATATATATAATAAAGTTAAGGCGTTTCGATTCGCGAGCTAATTAATTTAAATACTTTATTTTAAAGAATTTTAGTCTAAATTAATTTTAGAAAGTCAAATTTCCAATTGAGTAAAAAAATTGCGTCGACAAGTAATATCGGTACTTTCCGTTATATGGCCAAATTTTGAATTTTTAAAAATCAACAGAAAAAAAATCATTTCCAGTGTAATTTAGGGCGTTGATTACGAATATTACCTTCCTTTTTTTCAATTTCAAATCCCGGACCCGAATTCGAACAATTGTCATAAATTATCCTAAGATTTTATTATCAAATTCGGGACAACAGATCTCTACGAGACAAATAGCTAGACTAGTTAGAAAATGATCCGTTATGCGGCGATCCACCTACTGGCCGCACGAGTGTGCGCTGGTTTTAACGCAATTTAAGATTAATTTAAATTTTATCGGTTTTGGCTATGCTCTTTTTTCGTGTAATTTGAATCAGTGCTCTTAAAGCTTGGCTGCTGTTTTGATCATTGGTACTGAAACGTTTATTTTACACTGGAACTCAGGCGGCCAGTGCTCAAATGGCTTCGGTTCGAGTTCTAACTGATTTATACCGGTTTGTCTCATCGAGGGCTGTCAATTGTACCAAATTTGGTAAAATTTACTAATTATGTGTTTAATGCCAATTGTTCGAATTTGGGTCCGAATTGGGAAAAATGGAGAACATATTCGTAATCAGTGCCCTAAATTATCCTAGAAATGAGCTTTTTCTGTTGATTTTTTAAAAATTCAAAATTTGGCCATATAACGGAAAAGTACCGAAATATCCCTCCATGAATATCGATGTATAAAATTATTGCTTAATTTAATTAATATTGATTGTTATTGTTGGTAAGAAATTATGGAATAATTCTTTTTCTGTTTTTATCATTCTCATTTACTGATAAACAGGATACTTCGTCGAATCATACTACAGGTCGCTTCATGTTTGGATGTTGCAGTTCGCTTGCTAAGACATTACGATTCTGATTGTTGCATTATATATGAATTTAATATTAGTAAAAGAAACATAATTAATTCTCTAGTAATTTTAAAATTTATTTTTAATTAATTAATTAAGCCCCGTCTTGATAGACTAATAATTTTTCTGGTTAGCAGAGTTTATTACATTGAAGACATTCTCAAGTATTCAAATAAACACCATCCGTCATCATTTTTTTAACCAACCATGTCGCTTCAAGGCTTAAATTCTTATTGCATTGCCAATACTAAGGCCATATTCTTTAATAAATTATCATTAATATATTTTTTAGGTAATTTAAATTGGTTCGTTTTGGTATAGCAATGAATTGACAAAATGATTATTCAATTTTTTTCCTTGATAATTTCATTTTTATTTTTTTTAAAACGATTTTATATATAGGTAGTTATTAGATTTTAACATTTGTTTAACTATCTTAACTCAAATCTTGAACACTTATTATTATTCATATTTCTAATATGAAGATACAAAGAGCATAATAAATTTTTTTTTTTGAGATTAAAATTTTTGAAATTGATAGTTTAATCGGTTAGTTTCTTTTGGTATAACATTTTTTCTATATTATTTAAATATTTATCTTTACCTTTTTTTACACTTACCTTCAAATATTTATATCATGTTGCACAATACAACGCACTTGCCAAAACATGTTCAAATCGTGACTACATTTCAATATTAATTTTTATTGAATTTCTAATCCTTTTACATATTACACTTTCCCAATAAGGTGAACAATATTAAATTGGTCAATTGATTATTTTGTTAATAATCTTGTTTGTTGTAAATTTCAAGATATATCCTATAATAATTTTCTTGAATATTAACAAACACTTTGTTGTTGTACATTTAAATTATTGAGTATCATTTATAATTCTTTATTAATAATTAGCAACTTCTTTTCTATGGCTAATAATATAAAGGAGTTTATATCAGCTTTGTTTTAAAAATAAGTCTTCCAGTCACCTTTATTTCAGGTTTCATTATTACAGCTTTTTTATGGCTTCCAAATTAATTTAAAATTTTACGATTTTGCATTCTGATAGTTTGCTTGCTTTGAATTAATTCATTGTAATTTTAAACGTTTTTAATTAGAAGAGAAAATGTGGTCCTTACTTAGGTTGATTATTTGTTTAAATGTTTTTGCAATTGATTTTAAATTTTTACATTTATTTAGTAAAGCAAATAATTGCTTTTGCTATATTTTGCATAAAAATTAACTTAAGCAAGCTAATTTTTTACATCATACTGGCATCGCTGCTCTTTTCAACTCTCTTTCGACGTCACAGTAATTGAATTTTTTTCTTTATAACTTTGCTTAATAAAATAAAATTAAAAAGTGTATATTTGATTTAAATTATAGTAAATTGCATTTGAATTAATGAAGTTCAATTTTTTATAGTAAAAATAAAATTACCATCTTCATTATAGCCCATCTCGTTTTTTTCGTTGTCCAGGAAATTGCTCAACGATGAAATAGATTGGCATTTTGCACAGTCTATCAAATTTAGAAAAAATTTATGTATTTATGCTCAAGAGTATTTCATTGTATTTTTAAATAAATAATATTGCTTGAATTTTATTTCCATTGAATTATATAAATATTTTATCGTAAGGCGCCAAGATTTTTGTAGACCCCCTTACACATTCTGGTTTATATTTTAAGCTAATAATATTTTGAACATAATGGGTTTAATTCATTTTTTGTTAAAAAAAACTGTTACTACAGGATAATTTACTTCTTTCTTTTATTATTTTTTTCACCACGAGCTTAAGTGTCGGCTTCAAATGCCCAGCGCAAATCACCAAATTTTTCTCCTTGTCGAGTTATATTTTCGAATGGATAATATCTTTGTCTTAAATTATTTTATTTGCGGTACACAAAAATTATTATTTTTTTAATCTAAATTGAACGATTCATATGTTTTTATTTTTCTTGAATTTCGCAATTTGCCGGTCGATGCGGCGTCGCTTAAGTAGGCTGCTTCTGGTCACATCAGCTGATAAAGCGGACAAATTTTTTGCCTTACGGCGAAGTCTAACTGTTGAAAATATATCCATTGAAAATTCTGTGGGAGGGGGTGGTTTCATGACATGTACCGCCCAATGTATCTGACAACTGTCGGTAAAATTTGCCGTTTATGTTGAATTTGCGGCGCATTGCATGAAAGTGTTGCAATTTCCCATGAATGCCAGCTGCTTAGATACCCGAGACTTTCGAGACAGACCGTTGTAGGTATTATAATTAAAACAAAATAATGACAATGATAATGGTTAATTTGTTTCTAAGAGAAAAAGCAGTAATTTTTCTTCCATTAAATTTTTAAGATAAAATATTTCAATTAGTCGTTTAAATTTCGTATACATATTAGAAATTATTTATAAGTTTTTATTATATACAGAACTGATGGATTTAATTTATCTGTTCACAAATGCTATATTTATTTTAAAGTAATAGATTTTATTATCATTGGATTTTTGCATTTAGTATACATACAATCTTGTCCTCCGGTGCTAATCAACTTTTTCTATATCTTGGAGAATACAGACAAAAGAAAAAAACTCAGTGTTTTCAAGAGATATTTCTTGAAATATTTGCTATAGATTTGTTGTAAATATTTTAATTTATGTTAAAGGTTTTTATTTACATATTTATAAAGTCAATAAATCTTCATCCAAATGGTAATATTAAGTTTTTGTTTTATAAAAAGTTTGAACTAAAACAATTAATGTGTATTTGTTAATTTTATCTTTACAATTTACTTAGTTCATGAACGAACAGTGAAATGCCATTATTTTATCGGTTTTTTTGTTCTATCAATTTAGGCTATAATGAATTGGTCATTTGTTTGACCTGCAACTATTTTGATATTTTATTCAAAATTACATTGATCAGCAATTTATTTCCGTACATATACGGACTCATTTAATATCCCAAAGATTGTTTGATTATCTTTTAAAACTATTTTTAAAATACTTATTTCCTTACCGATGGACGTTTTAAGCAAATTATTTTAACGATAAGCAAGTTTTGCAAATTGAATTTTAATTTTTTTTTGATTTAAAATCTTTTGAATTTCGCAAAATATATTGTTATTTTGCTTTAAGTAGTAGGTGCCCATTTGGTATTCAAATCCTCCTCAATCATTAAAATAAAAACAATTAGTTATTGAAAGGAATTTATTTTTATAGTGGAAAATCTATCTGTAAACAACGAACTTTATATTTTTTGACAGCAAATATGTATCAAAAATTTTTTGTCACTAATTTTTCGTTTTAGTAGATTAATGATTTTTTTTTGGTAAGATTCTTAAAGCTACAATTTTCTTTACAAGCTCACCACATTTAATTATAATTAGCTATTTTCAAATTTGTGAGGATTAATAATAGCTTTTATATTGCACAAATGCGAAATTAATAAGAACCCACAGAAATGTATTTTAGTTTAATTTTGCGATTATTATCTTTACATAGAATAAACAAATTTCTTGAATTTTAAACGATTTCAATTATTGTTTTTAAAAGGGTTTATTCAAATATTTATGAAGGATCATGATTGGATGACGCGCAGGCACCAAGCTAAATTTTCATGGTCTGCTGGGTGGTTTCCAAAACGTTTTATTAATCTAATTTACCTTCGTTTCTTTTTTAATTTCTTTTCTTTTATTACTTCTTTCTTTTGGTCTCAAATTATATACTTTAATTAATTTATATATTTTCTATTCAATATTTAGCTGTAGGAACATATGTTTATGAAAAAGATGCTGAGTAGCTTTTTAAAATCGAATAAGATTATAATTTTATTTTTTTTCCTTAAAATGTCAAGAGCTTTTTAATTAAAAATTCTGACTTTGTTAACACAAAATCGCATTAGCATGTACAGTTTCGTTTATAATCACGAAATTTCTCATGACCTCGTCTTGAAGATGTGGAACTTGTTTTAAGAAATTTTTTTCTTATTTTTCAAACCAATTTGTCTTTAACTGCGGCCGATTTAAGCCTTGTGAATCCTCCGCGCTGTATGGATACTGTGAATTTACAGATTTTATTTTGTAGTAAATTAATAAACGAAAAATGCTGATTCTTTTTATGTTTTGGTTGTTATTTTTTTAGTTCGGGTTAGCCTATAACAAAAATAATATTTTCTAAATAATATTTTCTTTTCCATTGGGATCATATGTTACCTTAGAGTTGATATAACTGCTGACAAAGTTTTACAAAACTTTGCTATCACAATTAGCAAATTCGGCAAAGCAAAGGACTGATAAAGATATTATGTATAATGAAGGGTATTTTTTATTTTTTGAACAATTTTTGTTTGGTTTAATGGTGTATAACTTTAAATAAAAATGTAGTTTATATATATTTTTTGTTTTAGTTTGTTTTGTTAATTTGTATAAATGCAATTCAACCGAAAAGCAGAATTGCGTGCGTAACTTTCTCCTCATCCGGGTTTTTGTTTTTTTAATATCTTAATAATAGGATGACGGTAATTGCCAGGCTTTTATAAAAATATGTTATACGCCGTATAAAAATGTATACTTTATTGCACTTAACTAAATGAACAGGATCATTTGTGCTTACTACAACTGCTTGCTATTTGTAGTATGAATAGATAATTTAAAATTATGTTTTTCTTCTTTAACATTATTCATCGTTGATAGTATTGATTAATTATTCCTTTCATATTTAATTTCAATTCGGCTAAGAGTAATTGAGATTATTTGATATAATATTTAGACTGTTTGAATTAATTACTTAGACAAAGAAAACACCGTGAAATCAGTGAACAATTGGAATTAAATTTCGATTTATTTGGGTTTAATTTAAATATTTAGTAATTTGTTATTTATAAATGTTTCGCTAGGTATGTAGGTTTATTTATATTTCAGCTATTTTGTGTCAGCGTTAAAAATTCTTGTTCATTAAGCTAAAATTTTTGGTGTTTTTTCTGGCTTGTTAAAAATATTTAAAAGTAATCTAATTAAGATTAATTTTAATTTGAGATTTTTTTAATATAATGAAAATATTTTAGCCATTCTGTGCTAGTGTTACCTTTGATTATCATTGAGTTGAATAGAATTAATTGATCTTGCGGTTCATTAAAAGTAAATATTTTACGATTCAATCGTTTTGAAATGGAGAATTTTCGATAATGTAAATAAGAATTTAATTTTATTAATAAACCTTGCTTGGCTCAAGTGAAAAAAACACCCGTGTACTTGTGCATTTGGAAAGTAGGCTACCACTTTACTTTAAGCAAAAAAGGAATATCAAAAAGGTGCTCTATCTTCTTTTTCAATAAATAAGAAATTTAATTGTGTTTTTTTATTTGGTATTGATATTCAGGTTTCGAATCGGTATAATTTATTATTTATATTAAATATGAGCATTCATCAAACCTATTGTCCTTGGGCGGCAATGGCTTTGGCCGACAGGACGGTCCGCGCCGACTGTTCCTGAGGTCTCCTCATTGGCTCCCCTTTTTTTCACTTCTGATGGGCCTTTTTTTCTGCGCTTTTTCAACTTTTTCTTAATAGTCTTAAACTGCTCACTGTTTTTTGCTCATTTTAGTCGCTTTTTGTTTATGTATTTTAACACTCCTTTTTGTGCCGTTAACGGCTATTCTTTTTTTTATTATTTTGTTTATATTTTCTTCTTCGTTATTTTAATATATTAATTATGAAGTTAGTTTTGAAAGAACAGTTTTATTTACAAGTAAAAATACAGAAGCTTATACACGCGATCTCCAAGGCGGCGGATCATTGTTGCCATTTTGCTGCTACATTATTTTAAAACTAGTTTCCATGCGAAGTTAATTTAAATTTCTTATAAATGATGATTATATTATTTAAAAACAATTTTGATAATTGAAATGTGAATTTACTTTGCTTTTTCTTTCAATAAATTTGATTTTCACTAATTAGGCGATTAAATTAAATCATTATTTAAGATTCAATTCTTTTGAGTAGGGTTTGTGTTCATGTGCATCGAACAAAATAATAGTGAGCTTGATATTTTTTTCGGAAAATCTGCAAATAAACCGTAAAATTTATCGGATTTCAAGCCAGCAAAATTCTGTTTTTATTTAATTTATTAGAAGTATTTTTAGTTTGAAAATCATGACAACTTAAATTATTTACTTAATATATCCTTATATATTAGGTTTTTATATTTGGAATAAATACAGCTATACAAACAATATTTTTGGTGGCAATTGTGCAGTTCTATGCGTTCCTGCCAGGATCGCCACTTTGTGGCGATGATCAATAGCAAGCAATTCATAATTTGCTTATCGTTATTTTGTAATTTCTCAATGTTTAAATTATATAGAGTGTTTAAAAAAATATGTGGATTTATGAGCAGAAATTTTAATAAAATAAAGGATGCTTTTTTATTTTAAATTCCCGAGGTACAACCTTTTTTCAACATTTTTTAAGCCAACAATATGCTTTTGAAATCCAAAAATATTGTAACTCTTTTAATGTTGGTATACAAAAATTCGATTTTACATGTTGGGAATATTGAATATTGAAATTCTTTAAAATAAAGTTCGAGTGTTCATAAATTTTATTTGTTGGTATTTTGTTAAATATGAGTTTTTATTTTAAGCATGCACCTCTTGGTTTTACAGTGAATTTGATGTGGTTCTAGGATATTGATGTTTTTAATATCTATTTTTTGTTTTTAGCAATAGACTGCTCTGCTTCATTTTTCTTGCATTTTGTGAAATCATCGATAAATATAATTTTTTTTTTGCTAGAAATTTACCGTACCATGTGATTATTTTGTTTAATATTTATGCATTATTTTAAATTTAAATCTAAATTTAGCCAAGGACATAGTTATTTTCCTTTCCAATGAAATAATTATCTGTTTTTTTTTACTTTAAAACTTCCTTTGTAATTCGGGCTTTATTAATTGGGTACAATAATGGCGCGGTTTTCAGAAAATATAATTCATGCAGTGAATGTATCAAGTGACAAATTTCGTAAACATATTGGTTAATTTTGAAGAGGTTTGTTTGCTGCTGAAAAGGCCTTGAGAACTCATTGATCCATTTGTACATTTCAGCACTCTTTATAATAGTTTTAGTTTTTCACTTTTTTATACTATTTTTTAATCTTGGTTTTTTTCTTCACAGATTTCTTCTATGTATTTATAATACTTCATTTAAATTTTGTCTATTTATAAACTATTTAATTTTTTATTTCGTTTACAAAGAATTTTATTTTCTTTTTCTATTTTTATTTAATTCAGCTTTCGTCACTCTAATTTCAACTTGTTATTTTTGTTTTTTTGGTGTTTATATGATATATTAATATATTTTAGATCTCTATATTTGGTTTTTAAATAGGTATTATAGTTATAAATATAATTTTTTTTGAGTGTTATATTTAGGATCTGTGTAAAAACATGTGCAGTAAAACACCAGTTCCTTTGTTCATTTCTTCGGCAGGTAAAATTTTTTTTGAACAATTACACTCCATTTCTTGGTTTGGTGAATATCCATCAGTAATTTCTATCATAATATAATAATTTTCTTAAGTAATCTATTAAGTTTATATATGAATTTCTTTTTTAATAACTATAGGCGTTTTTATTGTTATCGCGAACGAATCAATGCTTTTTGGAAATTAATTGATCAGAGTGTTTTTGATCGGTTTTTAATTATTATGAATGTAAATATAGATAAAATATCTTTGTAAGATGGTAGTTTGGAACGAGGAAATATTGATAAACATTTTTTTGATGAACAAATAATGAATTTTCTATGTGTGTGCTTTTTGAATAAATTTGAAGAATTTGGTGTGGTAAACCCACTTAATTCTCGGTAAACAACATTTTCCAACTGGAATACCAGCTTGGCCATTAGAGCTGTCAACTTCGAACGTTCTCTTTAATATGTTAGGTTTAATTATAAATAAAAACAATTCTTTGATATTGTTATTTATTTGCTTTGGTATGTTTTTAATATTTATGAAGGATCATGATTGGATGACGCGCAGGCATCAAGCTAAATTTTCATGGTCTGCTGGGTGGTTAAAGTATTTTCTTGACACATCAGCTATATCTCTCTCCATAATTTTTAATTACTAATATATAAATTTTGTGACTGATTATTTCGCTCATTTATATAATACTTACAGTGAGTTTTCATTAAAAACATATTAAGTTTTGATTCTTTCTTTTTTTATATGCGTGGTCATTTCTGGTTCCACTAATTTCCATCGGTTTTTTATTTAAAAAATTTCTCTTACTCAGTATTTATTTTCTCTTTCTTTGTGCTTATATACATAGTTTTATTACGAATAGGATTAGAAAAAATAAATATCAAATAAAAAAAGAAGCTAGTTTATTTTACTAGATCTTTTTTTGTTCATCTTTCTTAATTAATTAATTACTTTTTCTCATTGAATTTTCATTAGTGCAAAAGTATTTAAAAAAGACATTTCAAATATTTTTATTACGGAGCCAGATTGTACCGTTTTATCAAATGTTCCTTGCTTTTCAAGTGCTTAAATTATTTTCAGAATCGGGGTACGGTTTGAAATATAAAGAGTATTCTCTTTTTATATTTAATTTAATCATATTTTTATACCTCAATACTCAATTTTACATAAATTTTAATGTTTTAGTTTAGGCATTTATTTTTAATATCTTTTTTTTACAGTTGGGTAGCTGTCAAAGCCTATTAATTGTTAAATTGAACCCTATCGGCAGAAGCCGAATGCCGAATTAAATCGGCAAAAGCCGATTATTAATGAATGCGGCAACAATGGAGTCACAAACTTGGTTGCAAGTATCGTTTAAATTTTCGACGCTTTTTGTTTATTGTTTTGCATGCCAAAGCTCGATGCTTTTTAGTTGTTTGCGTGCCAAAGCTCGATGCTTTTTTATCGCGCTAATTTCAAAATATCCCCCTGATTAAAATGGGTAAGCTTTGCCCATATGTAATTAAAAGATTTAAAAAAAAATTATTTTTTTTGTGGCATGATTATGACTTATAGTAATAATTTCTTGCATAGGTATATATACCCTCACTTCGCTTATTTTAAATTGATTTTTTTTTGATAACATGTTTTGTGTGAATTCATCAGTTATCCCAAATGAGATAATTATGTACAATTTCATTTTGCCCTCTTTTTATAATTTTCAATATTTTGGTTTTTTTGAAATATAACTACTTTTCTAAATAGATATTATGCATTTATTTATTTGTAATATATTTATTCTGTATCAGCAGCCATTATTTGTAGTGTAAATCCGGATCGGTCCTTACCTATTTTTATGATTTCCACACAGCTGAACATTAATTTAAATGATCAAATTGGTTAATAATAACAATTTCATTTATACCCATTTTAGTTAGTAAGTCTGGGTTAAGTTATGATTTTCAATGCCAAATCTTTTGTTGGTTCACAATGTTTTAACATTGTAATTTTATCAATGTTTTTTTAGAGTTATAATTTTTGCATGCCCTGAATATATTCACTCAAATTGACTTCGAATGGATCACTGCCAACTTTGTGCAGAATTACAGGAATAATTCGTTAACTTTAAAAAAAAAATTATTTATTTGTGTCATTGATGTGAATACTAACCAATTCATATGCCAAGTAATCGCTTAATAATATCGAAAACGTAAAAATCGACTAAAGAATAAAAATTGAATTAAAAGGGTAGGTTAAGCGAAATCGTGTGAAAAGACAAGATGAACGTGATAATATTTTTATTTCTTAATGCAATTTCTTATTTTTCTTTTCTCAAAAAATTCAGTATGTAGGTAAAAATTTCAAATAAAGAGACTGTTTTGTAAAAATCTGACTTTTTCATAATTTTCGATGGATAAATCGTTAATAAAGTCTAAGCAACGTATTTAAATTTATAATTGGATTTTTTTGAAAAACGTATACATATATTAAATTTGCACCTGATTTTTCATTCATTTTTTGCATTATTTGGTAGATTAAATTGTGAATGTTGAGATTACTGTTAGTTTAGTTAAGTGAATTAATCCAAAAATGCAAAAAAAAAAGAAAGATAAATTCCAAACATACATGCAAATTTGGTTTATTTAGTAATTAGAGATAAAAAAACCAATACTTTATAGACGCACAAAGCCTATTTATTTTTATGTTTAATTTCCGAGAAATGAAACAATATGTTTAAAATTTTATTGAAAATTGATTTGGTTATTTTCATAATTATTATTTGGAGACAATTTTACGAACATAAAAAGCGCTTTTGTTTCAGAATCAGTATGATTTTGTTGTTTCAACATTATACATTAATTAGGCTCAATTCTTTACTTATAATTTTTTTAAATTAAAATACGTCCATTAATTTTTATACATTTTTTATAAAAAAAATTTTCATGCAATTTTAGGTTTAATTTTGGCCACATGTATCAGTTAAACCAAGCGCGACAAAAATTTCTCTTGCCAGTAGATGAAATATATTTGTTGCAATTATTAGAATTTAGAGACATTATTTTTGGTTGCAGGTTTTAATTAAGATTAATAGATATTTTTCAAATAATTGGTGATAATTCCAAATATTATTTGAAATTGCAGAATAATGTAAGACTTTAAGAAAAAAAAACAAGGATTTGTGTAACGAAATTGTAATTTTATTTTGCCCTTTATCATAAAATTAAAAAAAATTTGTTTAAATGTTTTTAAACTAAAATACAGAGTACATTTTTCCGTACGTGTGATTAGGAAGGTATTTTGTCTTAAGCTCATATATCATCACCATTTATTTCGTTTGTTCTTTGGTATTAGTAATTTGTGTTGTTTGTTTATTAAAGTGAAAGTGCAGTTGAACTATTAGATTATTTAAGTGTTGCTTAACAATTAGAAGATCGCATTATTACCATATCTCTCAATTTTTAGTATCAAGAATGTTTGTTCCTTTAGTTTGACTGACTTTTTTCTCTAATTAATGGTTTAATTAATGAAGAACTATTCAGAATTTATATTGAATTGTAAAAGCACTATTATTTCAAATATTAATTTTTTGGTTTTCTAGATACAAAATTTCAGCCATATATCCAAGTCAAAGTAATTATGTATTATTATATTTAAATGCGTAGCTAACGAATAAGAACAAATTTTTGTCGATGCCCCCAAACTTCAGTTCCAGGTTTCATACATTTTCTTCTCATGTGCCTTCGTGTATTTTTTTATTTAAAGTGCAAGCGAGGTCATTTGTAGACTCTTGACAGTCCATCCACTCATCCACTCACTTCTTAAAAGTTGTTCTCGAGATATGCATACAAATTGTCAACATCCCCATTTTTTCAAAGGATGTCCATTGTCTTTCAAAACTTTTTGTATTAATTTTTGTTTTTAATACTCACATTTAATATTACACATATTGACATAGTTGACTCATTCTTATATAATATTGTTTATCGCCGATTTAATTACTTTTGAATCTAGGTTAAACATAAATTGTTTTGATAGTTCATATTTTTTAGCAAAGTTAATTAGTTGGAAAAAAACATTTAATAAATTGCAAGAATTGACGATGGAAATTTCATTTTCGCTAGAATTAATCGGTATTTGCATACATATATTGTTGGTGCTTTATATTGTAATAGACCAGTTTTTTGAACTCAAGCAGCAGGGCTTTTTCTTTAAAATAATAGATCGACAGCACCAATTTTGCCCTATTTTTTAGTTTAGACAGTTATGTATCCATATTGTATTTCCTGTGAGTTAGACGTAACTAATGATATATTGTAATACAATTGTCCAATTCAATACTTAATATTTAATATTTTTTTTGTTTTTTTTTATCAAAAATTGTTTTGCGTGATATTTTAATATTTCTGTACCACAAATAATAGAAAGAAGGTTGCTTATCTTTCGAACAAAATCTTTAAGATTTAACTTTAGTTTTATAATAGCTCATTATTTTGGCTTAAAAAATCAAAATTAAAATGTGTAAAATTTATTGCCTGTTTTAATTAGTTCTTAGATAGAATGATAATTTAATTTTTCGTTAACTTATTTGGTGTTGCTCATATATATATATTATGATTGGTTTTATACTGCATTTCTTTAACATATTTTTTGAATTCAAATGTAGCTGGGTGTTCTTTCTTGCTGGGTACTTGTTCTTTGTAGGTGTCTTTAAGTGCAAGGTAATAATTTTGACAGAGTTACTAAGGAACAAACTGAATATCATACGATGTTTTCATTGTCAATTAGATAAAATATAGGATTAAATATTGTAATATGTTGAGGGTAGTTTAATCTTAAATTTATAGTTTTGTGATGTATTTACGTTTTGAATTAACTTTTTGTGTTTTATTTTTTAATTATTATTTTTTTAACAAAATTTGCTATTTTTCTTTTTATAAATCTCTTCATTTAATTTGTTTAGGCAGGCTTAGTTTTATTTAATACATATTTTAAGCATGCAATCACCATTGGTAATGTTGCGGTTTTCCAGATTGTCCAGCCTGGTCCAGTGGACGATTTAAGAGTGTCATTATTTTAGCGATTTTCGGCAATTTCGGCACAACCCATGCCTTAGTCATTTCGTACATATCAAAAATTTATGAATAAATTTCTTTAAATTTGGTACGTTTTTGTTCATTCATATTTTTATAGTTATTTATAAAGAGTCGCAACATTTCCAAATTTTGTTTTGGTCTTGGTATTTGTGCTCTTAAGGAATGTGAGCAAACTTTTAAATTGGGACTATTTAATAGATCTTTGTTATTTGGAATGGTAACAGGATGTTGTTAAAAATTTCTATTAAAAATAATTATTGAGAAATTTAAAAAATGCGCTTTCATCACTCTTGATAACTATTAGGGGTATCAAACGTTTTTTCAAGCACCAGCTTGTTGCTCGCGTATACCGCCTCTTTGTTGTGGTATTGCGTGGTGAAGAACTGGGTGGTCGGCTATAAATAGTATTAAAACACACAATATGGAGTTTCTAAAATATGTCGACTCTATAGTGTGTCTCTAATCAATAATGGATCAAATTTAATTTAGCGCGAACTACTTATTTCAGGTGTAAATTTATTACTGTGATTATTGTCAGCGTAGTCTTGGTTGCGATTGGGTTCGGTGTACAAGAAGTTTTCTCTGCCTTCTTTTTATTTATTTATTCAAAATATCATTCATTATTTTGGATTTAACTTTTTTTCCATTAATACAATTTTTTTGACCCCGCACATAACTATTTTCAATGTTGAAGCATTAATTATTTTTAATGTTTTTAGTAAGTTATTATTACATAAAGATTTAAATATTTAAAATAGTTTAGCCAAAATTCAAATTTATGTCATTTATTATGTCGCTGTATAGTGTGAATTGAATATCTATTTATGTAATTACTTGCTGCATCTCTTTATTTTTTTTTGAATTTTGAATTAACAAATTTTTAAAAAAATTTTTGAAATTTTTTTCTTGGGTTATAAATATAGGCTTCAACAATTATTGTTAAAGTCGCTGTTGAATCAGTTTCGGCATTTTTTGAGTTCAAATTTGACGTTTTTGTTCCATTAAATATTTTATACATTTCCAAAGCAAATTTTACGATTCTTTCAATGATTTTTACTTTTCAAATTTTATACTATTGCTTCACTTTTTTTCTGCTCATAGATAAAGTACACATAATGTTTTGAATGTTTGCATATTTGAGCCATTTTTATTGCTATTTAAAAGCTTAATGTAGTTAGTTTATTTTCATTCTCTCTATTTTTGCAAAAGGTAAAAATTAAGTTTATTCCCTATTTGTTTTTTGATGCCGAGTCTATTTACAGGTATTTTAATATTTGTTCACCAATTGTTTCAATTTAGACATTTATTTTCTGTGAACTTTATTGTCGCCAATAATACTAGCCAATATAATCGGATTAGTTTTGGACTGAGTTCTTAATGTTATGCTATAAGTTTATAATTTAGAAAAACAAAATAATTTAATAATCACAAAGCCCTTCTTTAATACTGTTTTTAATTGTATGGATATAAATTCTTTTTGTCTTATGTTTGTAAATTTAACGAATTATTTTAATGCATTTTATATTTTTTTTCATTCGGGACTGTCTGGTTTTTGAACGCAATGAAAATATTTTGTGAATTATTTTTTGCTTTGCTGGATTTAATTTGGTGTATATGCTTACTTAATATAAGAATAAATTTCTCTCATATTCGTAATCAGCGCTATAAATTACCCTAGAAAAGACTTTATCTGTTGATTTTAAATAAATTAATTTTGTAGTCACATAACAGGAAAGTACCAAAGATGCTCACGGAAACAAATTTATATCCATACCGTATTTCCTTATATTTGAAGGCCCCCCTCCATTTGAAGGCCCACCTTCAATTGAAGGCCCCCCAAAAAGTTTGAAATTTTTCGACAAAAAATGCGTCGCAAATTTCCTTTAGCAAAATTTTAATGTTAATTGGATTATAGGATTACCGACAATGAAAATTAATATCCTAGACATACCTAATTTCCATAAACTTTTCGCTGTTTTCATCCAATAGATTTCGGTTAATTATTTATTGTAGGCAACGTTCAATTTTATTTTTTATAAAATTTTGTTTACACAATTTTGCCACGATAAGTTTTAAAAGAAACATTTTATCGAAGCCTGATCTTTCGCTTCTTAGAGGGTAAAAAATTTTGAAAAAGTCAACTTTGAGAAATTGTGAATTTTTCTTGTATTTCGAACTTCTGAACAAAAATGTGGCAATTTTTTGAATTTATTTACAGAATCAAAAATTAAACAGTTGAACAAGCGGACCTTTGCCACTGCTGGCAACGGCCACATATTAAAGGCAAAAACCCCAAATTCGGACCTCAAAAATCAAAAAGTTAAAATTTTTGCTCAAAGCTTTGGGTTTGAAGAAAAAAATAATGGATTTTTGAGTAACCATTCGTTGGAATTTTAAGACAAAGTTTATGTAAATTAAAAAATTTTTCGATCGGAAAATAGAAGGCCCCCCCCCCTATTTGAAAGCCCCCCTCCATTAGAAGGCCCCCCTAGAAGGGGATTGAAAAATAGAAGGCCCGGGCCTTCAATTAGAGGAAATACGGTATTTTTGGTCAAGTTTTTGTGGGCTCTGGCCGTGCAAATAGTTGCAAAGATTTTCATAAATTAAAATCCACGGATAATTCGATTTAAAATCGAGCGTTTAAAGTACGAAAATTGTTCTAAATGCAGATTGAACTTGACGTTAAAAACCAAAAATGCAATCAAAAATTTCAAGGTGAGGGAGTGAATAATTTTTAAGTACCAATTTCGCAAGAAAACTGATAAATATTCATATTGAGAAGCAAAATATTTCAAATTAAAAAATCACACTTCAATTATTATTCATGAATTAATTGTCAATTTTCAAAACATCAATTAATGCAACAAATACAAAACGTACACTGCTGAAACATCCATTTGCTCAATTTGGTTGACCGTTTGTGGGCAAATGACTGACCCCGTCAATGTACAGCATCACAGAGCGTTCCCTTATAGAACATAATGATGCGGATAAAGAGGCATTTTTCCACATTTTATTTGCTGAAAGGCAGAGAAATAGTTGGAAAATGGAGAGAGAAACAGTATGAGAGGAGAGAGAGAGAGACTTTTCCACATTTAATTTAGGCAGATAAATGAGAGTAAAGAAAGTGAATAGAAAAAGGCTTGAAAGTAGAGAGAAAATAGCGAAATATGCAGAAAAAGACAGACATTTTGTATGGGTTAGACAACATTTCAACAGATTTAAAGGAAATTCACTTTATATTTACTCTCTTTTCTCTTCATTTCAAATAAATGTAAAAAAGGTTTTAATTCCATATCTGGTCGCTGAGTTTCCGTTCAGTAGCGCTTAGTTTTGACACTGTCATCCCAGACGTTCACGCTGTACTGCCGACGAAACAATTAATTATTTTATAATAAAAAATTTAAAATTGCATTATGGTCGAAAGACTTCATAGAACTAGGCTTCAACCTCAAGATGGCATTGCCAAAAGTTTTGGCTAAAGCTTCAATTAATAATTGTCTTCTTGAATTTAAGTTCCGTTTATTTTTAATGTTTAATAAAAAACAATTATTAAATCGAATGCAACAAAATTACCAAAAACAAGAATAATGCATCCCTTTACTGCAGTTAAAGTGTTTAGAAACTTGACGGAAAGTGATCCACACGAGAAATCCTAAAAAATAAAAATAACATTGTTTATTGAATGAAGCAATAGCTTACAATAATTTGTTTTAATGAACAACAAAAACAATTTTTAAAATAAAAAATTGGATTAGATTAAGTAATCGCGTGCCGAAAACAAAAAATTAGACCCATGCAGACGCTCGTAAAAATCCTTTCGTGATAAAAAATTTGCTGATTCTATAAATACTCTTTCTATTTCAAAACTCAATAAATAAAAATATTTCTATGTTTTTATTAACATAACATTAGTTTTGCTCTAGGTCCAAATTGCGCTTATTTGTAAATCTTATTTGTCGCCGTTACAATGCAAGAGCTGATTAAAGACTCTACAATTGCAAGATTTGTTAAGGATGCATTAAGGACGGTTTAAAAACAGGCTATAAATCGGAGACTGAAAACTATATTAATGTTTCTTTATTGATCAAATAAAAAAATCATTTTTATTTTAACACTTAAATTTAATGAACATGTCAAAATAGCAAAAAAAATAAAGGTATAAAATTAAAAAGATCAAATACATTAATAAACTTATAAATTAGATCGAGAGCCTTTTGGCATAAGAATTCAGAAGCGCAGAATCAGGGGAATCTAATTGCAGCAAAAGTATTGCTAATATTGCAAGTTCCCCGTGACATTGACATTGAAAACTCGATTATTATGCATGAATGAGAATAAAATAAGCTACAAAATGAAATAAAAAACCTTAAAAACAATGTAAAAAAAGTTATGGCAATTAAAAAGTGTCCACCATCTTTTGTGTCACCCTGTATATTTAAACGCCACCAATATCCATTAAAATTGGCTTTTTGTATGATAATTTATAGCAGAGATCCCATCGAAATTTTTCTGAAATAAGTACATCACTGGTCAAAAATAAGTTTTTGGGGTCAAAAATAAGTACATTTTTTAAAACGTTCTTTTGAGGCTTAATCTCGCATTTTATTCAACGAAATCGGCATTTGCGACATATATCTCACCGCCAACAATTTTTTTGAGCAATTTGGGGCTTGAAATGAGAAATTTAAACATTTCAGAACAATTTTGATCAAAATTCTCTTTAACTTGCACCAGACTTTTCACCGTTTCTACTTCCAGCAAATTCCTTTTATCAGTCCATTGGGTATCGTAAAGCGAAAAGACTCGTTCCACAAATGCATTGGAGACGGGAATGGCGAGCACTTTGCTGACGAGCAAATACAAATTTGGGAGTTGAGCCTAAGAAATTTTTACAAATAAGCTAGCTAAAAATGCTATTCACCTGAAAACTTGCTTCCATTTCTCCTCGATTGAAATGCCAACAAAATTGGGAAGCTCGGCCAGGATCCTGTTGAGATCAGTTATTTCGTCAAATAATTTGTCTTCTAATTCTGGAGCAATTTCGCTCGCCAACTCCAAGACATCTGCGTGCTGCACTTCTTTCTCCTCCAATCCAACGCAATTGATTGACTTTGGGAATCGTTCCAACCGGAACCATTTGTCGATGTAATCAAGTGTTGTTTGTAGAAAATTCTAAAAAGCGTTGTCCAGTCGTTATAATTTAGTAGTTTTTGTGCCGATGTTGTTTTTAAGGAGACGAAGTCACCTGTTTGACAGAAAAAGGCGCGCGAACGCCTGTAAAAATGGATTAAAAACCACATTGAATTTAAAAATTTACCTGTTATTATTTTCGACGTTTTTGTTTGTGCGCATCCAAACTTTTTGGCAACTGCTGAATCCGAAAACATTGTTCTGAACAGTCCGTCAGATGACACACAGTCCGACGATTTGAACGACTGTGCGTGTCTGCAGAGATGATACGCCCACACAGCTAAAATTATCCCATTATTCTATCACAAAATTGTTGGAATAAAGTGCCTTGCCGCAGCAATGCGACGATCTTTTTCAGATGATGCAGACGTACTCGGCATAAAGGAGTGGATTGCTTGAGAGGCTGACATTGCTCGCAAATTCTGTTTGTGTTTGTCCCTTTTTTGGTGAGCCAAAATAGCTGCCTATCCCATCGATTCCAAATTAATGTCCAAATTGCACGGCATACAACTCGCATATTCTTCGCCTTTTTTGCTTTTATGCCTTGAAATTCACGCTCATAATCAGCGTGAAATTTATATTTGCGCTTTGGAGGAGCCATTAACTTAAATTAGCTAAAAAAAATGTGATACATAGAAATTCCTGTCGAAATATTAAAGCCGGAGAAAAATTTGAATATATTAATGATACTTGTTAAGAAATTTACTTATAAAATTCGCTTCAAAAAACCATTTTATTTCAAATATTCCTACGAAAAATCAGAAATTTCCTTAGAATCAAAAAATAAGTACAAAATAAGTACATGGAGCTCAATTCAGTACATTACTTACAAATAAGTACTTTTAAATTTTATAAGTTTCCGACCCTCAAAATCAGTACAATACTTACAAATAAGTACAAATGGGATCTCTGATTTATAGTGCACAAGGACAAACTTTTTAAAAAGTTGGTATCGATTTAACACGAGAGATATTTTCACACGGACAATTATGTAGGATTATCGAGATAATTTTCATTTTTAGATTTATACTTTATCATTTTTGCGATACTATCTTTTATCATAAATCGGCATATATCTTTATGCTTATAAGCATATTTTTACTTTATTTTTGGTATGATATTAGATTAATGAAAAAGTTCTGACCCTCTGAAAAAACAAATTATGCAAAAATGACATTTAATTCTAATTCAAGCAATACTAGCCAAACTTTGCATGATTATTCCACATTATTTTCTCTACCTTTACATTATAATTAGTCCAAAAAATTAAAAATCTCATAAGTTATGTCCTAATGTATAAAAGATGTCCTATTAAAAGTCAATCCATTTTTATTCAACAATCTTCTACAGAGGGGTAATTTAGCGAGGGTCAATTTTTCGAATTTCTTTCCCCTCAACCTAGAAATATGAAAATTTGAATACTTCAATGATTTGTTAGATTTTTGAAATACGCCTCAGTTCACCGATCTGGTTTGTTATAAAAGAAGATTTGATGCAATTGTGCGGTCCAGAGCATCCCTTCCAGAGTCGCCCAAAGAAATGTAAAACCTATGATAGAAAAAATTAAATTAGTTTAAAAACAAAATTGATAAAAACCCAATTATGTAATTGTTTCTAAATCTAAATAGATAAATAGACTATTTTTAAATTAAAAATAATAACTAAACTAACTTGAATATCTGATTTTCAAAGAAAAAAAAATTATTTTTATTAAAAAAGACAAAATAAAATTTTAATAAAATTTAGTCAATGCCAATTAGATTTGATTAAATTTTTAATAGAAGAAAATAAATATATTGTTTAAATGAAATGTAACGGATATAATATGCAACTTATGAATAACATGTATTTTAAACTTTAATAGAAGTTTAATTATTTTTCAACTTTTAAAATAAACAAACAATCATACATTAAATTAATTACACAAACTCGACATACCAAAGGCTACAAAAAATAACATTCAGAATTATTATTTTTTTGACTCTTTTTACTTTTTAAATTTAAAAAAGGTTACCTATTCATACAAAAGTTTGCCTTAATACGGCGATTCTAGAAAATCGAACGTCACTTTTCTTCGGAGCACAACATATTAGTAGCTGACACAAAGTTTAGGGCAATGACAACATCTTCGTCGAATATAACTTAAAGAAAATAAATATAACTTGTTTTGGTATTTTATAGAATAAAACAGATGAACCCGAAAGAAATCTCATAAAAAAGCAATAAACATTGATCTTTTCGATAAATCCAAATTAAATTAACAAAAGTAGAGAAGGATTATAATAAACATTTATATGAATAAATGATGATTCAAAAAATATACATTAAAGTTAGACTAAAGATTAAGACAAACATTAGAAAAATATGCCATTCAAATAAAAATCTTTGTCTTAACTAAATGAAAATTAACAAAAAAATAAGATTAATTTTTTTATACATAGGTTTTTTGTAAAGACAAGCAACAAATAAACAAAAATAGTACAACAAAGAAATCAAAAAAATATTAAAATATGAGGAAATTATGAGCCTCAACTCCAAAACAATTTATTAGATCAAAAAAATTAATTTTAATTTATTTATAATTTTCTACTGCTTTTATCTGCCACCAAATTAATGTTTTGATTATTCAATAATGATTTATATTCCAGCAAAAAATACAAAAGGTTGTATCAATCGCTGCAGTAAAATCTGATATCATATCAGATATATTTGGATAATAATTAAACAAAAGTACAATTCTATATTAAAACGAAACTATTATCGAAATAAATTAATGTCCATTAGTCATTTTAATATTCTTTATATTTGAGGATTGTAGAAATCAAAACTCACGAGTTTATTCCAAAAAGATGTTGATATAATGACAATTTATAAATGCATATTGATGACTAAAAAAACTTACTTAACGACATTGTTCAATTAATTAATGGATGCTGGTGCAACTTTGTTGGGTTAAATAGCTTTATCTTATGAACAATGCGCTATGCGTTTACAAATTTTTTGGGATTAATTTTCGAAATTATTTGTTTCATCCGCCATCGTCAATCCATATTGAAATTGGGTTATTGTGTACAATTCTACTTTTATTTCGAGATTGTAACCATTATAAAATGAATACAAAAAAGTGAATTGATATGCTAAGACAATGTATGCGATTCAGCGGTTAAAAATAAAATAATTTTTTTCTTAGGTACATTAAATCAAACTATGACTGAGCTGGTCGATGTTTGCGAATGATCTCGTTCAACATGTTGAAATATAATAAATTATAAAAAAATCAAATTTAATAAATTCGTAAAAATTCTGGTAAAGCAACCAATTGACAATTTTTGTTTTTATGAATTTAAGATTAAAAAATGATTAAAATAAATTATTACCAAAGATTTTCTTCAAAAATTTAGAATGCAAGCTAAAATTTACTAAATAAAATAGTATTCTTCAAAGTGGAATATTTAAATGTTTATGCATTTTATATTTTTTTGACAGCAAAATAGGCATTAAAATTCCCTATCGCTAACTTTGCAAGATTTCTAAAAGCGAAATTTTGGATTTTTAAGGAGGTCTTCGTTTGTATTTATTTTTTCTATACTTTATTTTCGCATTTTTTTAGTTAGATTAATTGAATTTTTTTACTTTGATATGGTTTCTAAAACTTCAATTTCTTTATAGGCGCACCACTTATTATGTGACAAAAAAATTCAACTATACTTCTTGGAAATCAGATATGTTTTATTTTTAAATATACTAATTAAGTTCGCTCTTTAGATCGCCAAAGCGTCCTCCGCGTTATTGTGCCAGCACGTTTTTTGTAAATATGGAATTATACTTCTGAAAACATTTTATTTACATATTTTAAGAAAATTTTCCTTTTTAATCTATTAGTTTTCCTTTTGCATTTTTGATTTTTCACTTTTTTTAGGTTGCTGATATTTATTTATTGTAAATCCTTGTCATGTTGACAACCAAACGTGAATCTTAACAGTTATAATTATTTTATAAAACGTTAAGAATTTTTCTGTTATTTAGTCGGTATACATTTTTTCATTAAAATCGTTTTGAGTTTGCATAATTTTTTTTTTCATTATCACTTTTTACTTTATTTACGTTCATTTCTGTTCATTTGGTTTATAACCAAAATTTACATTTTGCTTACATTGTATTGTTAAATATCGACAGTAGGTTCATAAGTAAGGAATTAGGGCTACTTCAGTTTTACATTTAACATTAATTCCAGCCATTTAATGAAAAAATTAGTTTATATTTAATTTTATGCTTGCGCATTCTTTGTGCAAACACGTCTACTTCGTCGTTTATTCGAATTATGAAATTATTCTCATGACTCCAATTATTGTAGTCGCTTATCATGTTAAATTATAATTAAACAAATAAACAAACTTAAAATTTTAGCTTTGAAATTATATAAACAATAATTTTTCCAATTTATGAAAATAATTTTATTTATCCCTACCTTAATCATTATTTTCAAGCACTGCTTAATCATAACATTAAGTGCGTTCGAGAGTTCCAACCAGCAATGCATGTGTTGAGACTGCGCTGGCCAGTTTTGTTCAAGTAACAGCTGTTAGCAACTCTGACCGAATGACCCATTGCACGAGAAACCACCTTTGAAGTTTTTGCCTCTTCATGAGCGGACACTCCTTTAAGATGCTAGTACACAGAATTGTCGAGTAGCATGCTGGGCAGCATTGATTGATTCTCATAACGACTGAAACCACAACCGTTCTTAGAGCGTGAAAATTTTTCAGCGGCCATTCTTGTCTGAGCTTGTGCCAGTAACGCTTAAATTAGCATTCAGTTACATCATTTTATATGTATAATATTTGTTATCGAATAATTTTTTTTTAGTTTAGGATTAAAAGGCGAAAAAAAGAAGAAAAACATATTAAAAGAAGGTAATTACTATAATTAACCCTAATAATAAGTAATAAAAAAATGGAATTGGAAGCACATCCTTTCTTCATGACACTTTAAAATGTAGAAAACATTAAATTCACAAATTTGTTTAACCTTTCTCTTGATAAGATTTTTAAATCCCTTTTGTTTTTTTAACAATCACAATCATAGGTATTTAAATATTTATGTTTTTTAAACTTTCTAAAATTTTAAAAGTGTGATTATAAATATCTAATATTAATAAAGGTTTTATTTGAATTTGATTATTAAAATATTTATCGACTTTGGTATAGCATTATTTACTAGACAATAGTTTACTTTTTAACTTCTTTTTTTAGCATTTAATGCATTAACAATTTTTCGTAGAATTACAATGGTTCATTTATAACTTTTTATAATGAGGTTAAAATTTGTAGATCAGTCGTGAAAATAAAGGCCAAAGCGTGCAATTTCGCAAATGTTTTTTTCTATTTTAACCCTTATTTGTCAGTTGGTATAGTACAATATTTTGTAATGTTGTAAATAAATAATATCGAAACTTTTAACACCTTTTTTATTTATAGTTTTTAATTAACGCATTTCTTTTTAGATAACTTATTTTCCATGGTTGAGTCTCTTGTTGGTGTGATACTTTTCAGTAAACTCACCTTAGGGATTAATAAATATGTTATTTTACTATAATAATATTTTGGTTCTATAATAGTCGGCGTATTATTTATTTTCATGGTTTTATAAACTTTATATCGCCTTATGCTTGCTTTTGGTCGATCAGAATTTCCTGTGAATTGGTAATTTTTCTTTCAAGTATAGTTCACTCTTGGTTTTTATTGGTTCTTATTGAAGTAATTTATACATTGATGGGTTTTTTTTAATTGTCAAGTTAATCATATTAAAATATATTATTTAGAATTTAGTTTAAAAAATTCTTTGGAAACATATTAATTTTATTTGCTGTTGTTATCCTCCGAGAAGTAAGCTGCGACTAGGGCTGCATGAAAATCAAAAAAAAATTTTCTTACACGAACACAAACGAAAATTATAGTTCGTAACGAAACACAAAAACGAAAAAATGTACGTTTTTGTATGAAACGAAAATTTTCAGAAGCAAATTTCATTCAGTGTCAAATCCACAAATCAATAAATTCTGATGTAAAAACAATTGTTTACCCGAATTTTCTGATGAAGAAATATTCCGTGATCATTAAACATTTTGTGACTGTTGAAAAAAGTAATTCCACCTCTATTCACCCATCCGTTTTTCTACGGGATTCGGATCAGCACAAGTAAATGAGTATCAAATATTATATATTCATTACCATAATCATTTTTAGTAATTTGGGACTGGAAAAAAAGCAAATCGTACATTTCAGGGCAAGTAAGATTGTAATTCTGTTAATTTGGTTGGGCGAGACTCTTAATAATTTCAACAACTTTCAACGAATTTCTTGCATCCGTCCATTGGGCCGAGCAAAGTGAGGAAACGTGCTCCACGCATGCATTTGACACGGGAACCGAGAGAATTTTGCCGACGAGCAAAAGAAGTTTTGGCAAATTTACAGGCCTGAGAACATCCTGTCGAAAAAGATTAATGCCTAGATTTCGTTATGCGCTTTAATGAATTTTTAATATGTGATAATTCTTACCTTTTTGGTTGCATAATGCCATAAATGTTTTGTTAGTTAAACCAAAGCAGCTTTCAAGTAGTCTGCCATTATTTTTCTCACTTGGAAAATCGCTTTATCATTTAAATATTAGTTTCTTTGGAGATTTTACCAAATAAAATTTGTTTTTTGTAATACATGATTTAGCGCTTTTTTGCATTAAATTTTGCGGATTTAACTTTTATTGATTTTTTACGTTTTTAATTGATTATATTTCTTGTTGCACTAGCCTACCCACAATACAATAATTCCGTAAACTTTCCCCATAAATTTAATACATAAATGTTTAATTTTTGTTGATCATCTGGCTCTAATCCTGGTGTTACTGATATTTATAGGCGATTTCCGTTTTTTTCGATAACTTTTTTTCTAGTGAGTGAAAACATTGCACTAGCCGCTGGGTCTTTAATGATTGCTGCTATTTGCGCAGCTTTGTTAACTCTTTTTAGAAAATCTTTACCATAATTTGAAGAGACATGCCGTAATTTTTTATTAATCATTTTTTGGGTTATAAATCGCTAATTCCTGGTTCTATTTATTGGGTCAAATTTTAGTTGTTTATTTTTATAAGTAGAATTTTACATTTTGTTTACGAATTAAATAAGAAATTAATGTTTTTAATGGTTTATTAAATATTCGGAAAAAATTAATTAATAATTTATTTCTTGTTTCCGATGTCGATTAATGTCTCTTCATTTGGTTCGTTTTATTCATTCGGTGTTAACCACTTTTGCTTCTTCTATGTATGTTTTGCATCTAAAAAAGTTATTTATTAGTAATTGATTTCAAAATATTATATTTTCTAATTTTCGAAAATTGTCTTTCTCATATGTTAATTTTTCCTACCTATAGTACAATCTTTTTTTAAATAATTTTATTTATTTATTAACTTATCTTGCTATATTTATTGATCTTTCGATTTAATAAGTTTATTTATTTAACTTATTAAAAAAGAGTAGAACACATCAAAAATTTGTAGTTTCTGTTGTTAACATATTCATTAATTAATCAATAATTGACACTGCCGAAATTATATAGTCGTTTAAGCTTATTTCGCTTCAGTTTCCTTATAAAATGTTTTTCTCAAACTTTATTTTTTTATCTTATGGATTTAGTAAACAAAACTTTGTAGGTTATATCCTGGAACCTGTTTTTGAATAATTTATTCACTGATTTTGAAACTTCTTTGCATTTGGTTTTCTTTATAAATTATCAAAAACCGTTATTATGACTTATATTATTATAGATTTCGATGTAGTTTTAATCATGAACCCTCCCTTATTTTCCTCACGAGCTTCAATAAGTTCCGTACCTTCTTCGCAAGAATTCTCCTTTCTATGTTAGTAGCGTTTTTATGTATAGTTTCACTGATGTTTTGCATATTATAACGGCTTACGCATTTTTATTTTAATAAAAATTGTTTGCAAAATTATTTTGTTTAATAATGCCTAAACCGGGATTATTACATGAAATGTGTCCAAGATTTTTTGGAAAAAAAACTGCATGCGGGTCTCCTATCATCGGCCCTTTTAGTACAATATGTTATTTTTAGTTAAGATTTTATAATTTTGCCTGGGTAAATTAATTATATTGTAATTTAACTGAATTCTTGCTACTTTTTGTCTCGACCATACACTATTTTTTGATTTGACTATTTACTGAAGTCATAAATAGCTTTTTATAATCTTTTGATTAAACATTAATTTTTATCGTTTAATGCGAATAACGAAATAAAATTATTATTATTCTATTGAAAAATATTTTATCAAAAGCAGATATTTTTGGCAAAATGATTTTACATTAAAAAAGAATTGAAATTTTTTAACTTAATTTTAGGTAATATTTAATTAATTCGTTTTTTTATTTAAATTTTTATTTTTATCTTTATTAAGTTATTTGTACTTAATTTTTGAACAATTTATTAATTTGTTTTTTTTATTACCTTTACCCCTTTATAATATTATTAGTTTTTATATTTGTTTCTTATTATTGTGGGATTAATTTTATCTTAGTTTTTAGTAAATGGCCAAAAATGTACATAAATATGTAAAAAAGTTGTCAAATATGAAGGAAATATGTACAAAAACAAATATATACTAATATAAAAAGTCGAAATTAAGGATGCAAATTTAGTTTAAAAATTTCATATAATTGCATGGGACCAAGATTTGGCGTTAAACTATTTGTTAATTGATTCTACATTTTCTACCCTTTTTGAAATGAAGACTCAAATTGAAAATCGAAGAAAAATAGATACTTTTATAATGTCACAAAAATAAGGCATAAATAAGAACAAAAAATACCATTCAAAACCTGACCAAATATAAGACCAATGAGCTAGAATAAGGTCAAATCTTACAAATAATGACAAATGCACTCTTGGCTTTTATGGACATATTTTACGATTTTATATCCATATAATTTACAACCCTAATCATTAGGGATGCGTTTTTTAGGCAAATTCCTAAAATTTTTGCGAACTTGTAACGTTGAAATATGCACAAAAAACGAGTTTTTAGGCTTGGTTTGGTGCTTCTAGGGTCAACTTTATAAGCTATTTTTTGCCTATTTTGGATTTTTTGTTACGGGTCCCAAAAAAATTTTTTTCAAAATTAAAATAAAAAGTTTCATGGAGTTTCAATATCGCTGAACACGAATTCTACATCTATTTCAGCTAATTCCTAACCCCGGACTCAAATTTAAGCTAAAAGTTGAAAACTCGAAAATTAAATAAATTCAAATTTGGAAAAAGTCATAAAACAAGTTTTATATGGTTTTTTAGAATCGCTGATCCCGAATGCGACACCCAATACGTGCATTTTGGATCCCGGACCCGAACTCAAACCAAAGGCGAAAAATAAAGAGAAATGACCATTTTTGTGAAAAAAAAATCTTTAATAAAAAAATTTTATTGGCCAAATTTTGTGCCTTTTTGAGGATTTTTGTGCCTTTGTAATGCCTATTTTGCGATTTTTAATGCCTTTTTAGGTTCTATTTTGCGCTTTTTTTGCCTAAAAATCGCATCCCTACTAATTATAGGTATGATATAAAAGATTCAATTAGTATCGTCTATTTTCTCAAAAAGAAATGAGAGGCATCCCATCTTTCGTCAAATGGATGAGGGCATCATTTACGAAATCAATCCTTCCATGCATTTTGTCCTTTTCTGTCCCTTTTTACACTCGTTCTCTGTTTGTCTGGCAGTACTTTCTCTCCCATTTGCGTATTTCTCTGTTGCCGTTTATTCTATTTAAGTGATCAAATTAATTTCACCTGTTTGGCGTAAATGTTCACGTATCTCACGTACGTAGGATTCGTATTCAGTGAAAAAATAACATAGAAAAATAAATAGAATAAAAAAACGGGGTGTGCCATTGTGCCATAACAGAATGGTACCAAAACAAAACATTTACTACTTCTGTCATTTTCATGATAGATCATATGTTGTATCGAAAACTTCTAAATAAAATAATTGCTGGCTCAAATCAACAATTTTTTAAAATCTAGAAATAATTTTCGAAATTTTATAACGGACGAGCAAAATTTTCAAAAATTTAGGTATATTTTTAACACTTTTTAATAAAATAGACCATGATTTAGATTTATATAGTTATAAGAATAGAGTCTATATTTCAAATGAATTTTAAAAAGGTCAAATTTAAAACTGCGGAGATTAAAATAAACCTAATAACAAAAAACAAAGTAAAAATTGGTTCCGGCGGTGCCATTAAGGACTCCGGATTTTTTAATCTACGAGTAACTACAGGCCATTTTTGGCACGCATGTTATGCATCTTTCGGAATAAATCCGAGCTTTTGATTGATGAATAAATGAACATCAACGTTGCTTAAAAACTGATAAAATTATTTTTGTTAAAAAATAAATAATTTACTCTAAACAATACCTAGCGATTTGATTTCACGCGCTTCGTTCAACAATTCGCCTGAAGCTTGAAAATATTGGAATGTTTATAGTTGCCGCCGGTATTTTGCACAACATTGCAATTGTTCGAAATTATCCCGATTTTAATGAAGAAGAAATAATGGATGATCAGCCCGAACAAGAAAATCATCATTTTTTGGGGCAGAACTTGATATTTTGCATTTCGAGAAATTGCTTAGAGTTTTTATTTACTCTCAAACAAAACAAAAAAAAATAATTTGAAATTATCATATGCCTAAAAATTTATTTAAGTAAAGAGAAAACCAAACAAAACTGTTTCTTTTAGTTTTAAATTATTGATAAAAAATTATTGCAAAAGATAACTAATTCCAGTAAAATACATATTAAGGAGAAACAAGAAATCCTGTAAACAATATTTTCCTCCTACAATCATGTCAAAAAGAAACCAGAGCTGGACTTATTTATTAACAAATAACACTAAAATACAGTAAAAAAATTTTTAAACTTCTCATGGAATTGACAAAAGGCACCAAGACTTTTGTTTGTGCGTTAGAAAATGAAAAACAAAATGTAAAAAGAATCAGAAGATTTACTTTTTATTACTTTTTATAATTATTTTGTAATGAAATATAATGGAAAACCAGAATTAATGAGTCTCCCGAATGCTGTACACCAAAACAGGAAAAATTAATTTGCTTTAAACTTAAATTTCTCTCTCCACGTTAAACAAAGTGGCGCTGGCTACTGTTGAGTTTAGTCTTTTTGGTCAGGTTTATAAAATTTAAATTTACTAAAACAATTATATTTGTCCGAAATAAAAGATTTGACAGTGAAAAATGTTGAACTTGGAATATTCCTGAAAAAATTGAATATTAATATACAAAAAACAACTGAAAAATTTAAATAATAAGGTGTTAGGTGGGAACATGTTTTTCTAAGTCGGAAATTTAACTTCCGCAATAATATGACGCGCACAATCATCACCTACGAAAAAGATTTTTCCAAAAAAATAACCAAAAATTTAATTACTGCAGAGTTAACCATATTTTTATCAAATAAAATAACATTAAAAGGTTTAAAAACAAAATTAAAAAAAACACAAAAAAATATATAATGCAAACTATACGTTTATAAATTTAAGATGTCATTTTTGCAACCATTTATTAAGCTTTAAATCTTTACGAATGAAGACATTCATGGGCATGAGCGCGCTCAAAGCATGTTGGATATGACTTTATATATTTTCTCTAATAATTTACAACACTAAAAAAATTTTACTCAAAAAAAGAAAATTTAAAACGATAAATGATATGTTCTTATGAATATATTAGCACAAAATGGATATATAATGGTGAAATTGGACAAACACTCGGAAACTAAATAAATAACATTCGAATATGTTGACGAAAATGCCAAATTCGCAAGGTTGCAGCAAATTAAAAGCATGGTTTCTTCGCTAATTGAAAAAATTACTAATAATGCTGGGTTTTCTAAAAAAATAAATCGATTATAACTAAAATATGCTCGATTAATAGGTTAAAAGATTGTATGTACCTTGTCAGAACTTTAAAGATTTTATGATGTGCATAATTATGCAAAAGAATTGCTGAAGTTAATAACAGGATAAAGAAAATTAATACAAATCAAAAAATAATAAAAATAAAAATTGAATTAATAAATTAACGAAACTATTTTTATAATACGAAAAATTTTGTTTGAGCCGCGAACACTTTGTTTTTAAAGGTGTTTATATAGAAACATAATTACAAAGAAACAAACAAAATTTTAATGAAAAAACTTTGCCATTATAATTAAAAGAAATTGTATTTAAAGAATTTTCTTGGACAAATTTGTTGATCGGTATATTTAGAAAAAATATAAATTAACCAAAAGGTAGTAAACTTTAATACTGCTAAATAATTCTGCAACGGAACATAATTTACTTTAAAAGTTAAACATAATATGAAAAAAAGACAAAAATGATTTCAATCTACTAAAAAACAAAAATACAAAGCATTTTTGGGTGTTATCAGATATATTTCGAATAATTATTGCTGCTTGTCAACTCCACCCTACATGCGAATCTAACAAATTAATTCTATACATGTCATATTGCTAAACTATTTTATTACTTGGGTTCATATAACTATATTTAATATTAATGTGAGCACATTTATTTCTTAGAAAAGTTGAAATCTTAGTTTTAGTTATTATTTTTTCTTTTTTGATTCGCCATGAGAGTGATTTACGTAGATTTGGACTACACAGTTTTGATTATTTCATGAGTGTACAGTGTTTTTAAAGCAAATAATGAAAATCTGACACAAAATTGAATAAAAATTTTGACAAATAAAGTACACCCATAATTTGATGAAAGTAAAATTGCTATGAAATTTATTATAGAGAGATTAAAAAATTTGAATTAGAATAATTATTATAAATCTAAATTAAGAAGAAAGTAATAATTAATATAATAATTGGACATACAAAAAATTAAAAATAACCAAAAAGTATAAAATAAATAAATTTTAACTCTCAAATCGCAAAATTTAATTAATTCAATCCAGGGTTCTTTTATAGTTCAATAAATAAATTAATAATATGCAAAAACGCTTTTTGTTTTATATAAAGATAACACTTGCATAAGTTATACAAAAGAATTCATAAAAAATTCCAAAATTTACAATGCGATAAAAAATAAGAAAAAAATATTGTACATAGGTATAGCAAAACAATAAGCTATAAATAAAATTGTATGAAACAGCGCAAAACACAAGTATTATTTAATACAAAAAGCTTTTAATCGAAAGTTTACATAAAAAGGCCTTTTATATTCGTAAGCCAGGACAATAATATTAACAAAACAAATGATATGATCTTTAAGGACTTATGAAAGTCAGAAGATTGCTTGAAAAGTAATAATAAAAAATAATTTAAAAGTGCAGATGCGTTGGGGAGTTTGTCTCAAATTGTGGTTGGACATTCTTAATTTTCGAATTATTAAAAAAAAATGGAAACCAATAATAACGCAAGCATATTTTATACGATTTTTTTTTGTCATAATATAAAATTTAAAAAAGCAAAGTGTTTTATTCAAATAAATTGGTAAAATTTAACAAGAAAGGATTATTTATTAATTATGAAACAGAAAAACATAAAACCAAATACTCTACCCCACAAATGGTGCGCCGGATGAGGCCATGTAAACCTAATTATGAGTTAAACAAAATAAAATAATTTGCGAACTTGACAAAACTGGAACTTTAAATTTCATATAAAACATGGAACCTAGCATGACTTTTATCGAGTTAAATGCTTCCTTATGGATAATATTCAAAGGTTATTCTAATCAAAAATTTTATAGATTTTTAATTTTGTTTATCTTCAATATTAATAATACGCAAAAGGATTTTGAGACATATAAAAATAACATTTGTATGAATTATATCTCATAAAAAATTTAAAATGCCCTGAGCAGTACTCTTTACCAAGTTTGACGAAGTGCAGTTTAGAATATTAGAGGCGTTTATACTTTATTACATATTGAACTACTAAAGTAATTTATACATGAAAGTAGAATTAATTGCAATTTATTTTTATCTTTTTCAATAAAACTTGAAACATTGGTCAGCCATTATTGTAATTTTTTGCTCTCATTCTTTTGTATGTTTCAATTATGTTTTATGATAAATTTGGTTCTTCCGATTTCTCACAAATTAATTGTTCGGTTATTTTTTAGTCGTATACTGCTCGGCCAAAAAGCTAAAAACAAATATCATTAAAATTTTTATTAAAAGTAAAAAACTAACCAAATCATAGAACAAGAGAAAAATAATAGCCAAACAATTCAATAAGGCTCTAAAAGTTGTAAAGCAGATTCACCGAAAAATAAACATTGCTCGTGCTCGATTAACTACAAAAAGCCAAAAAAGGCAGCATATATAATCAAAGCGTGTTGGGCCACATAAACAAAACACTGACAAGCTCTAGAATCAACACTAAAGGCGGACAATCTGCACTGATAAATTTGTTTTTAAAATTGTCAAACAATTATACCCATCATGGTAGATTTCTCCAGGCTCACTCCAATTAATGTAAAAATCTGCTTCTGAAATTGTCCAGGACTGTAATGGTTAAACAGAAATTTGAAATTTACAAGTACATTAAAAATTACTATTCTTAAACAAAAGAATTTATTTCATTCTATAAAAATAATGACCATCAAAATATAAATTTGTTTTCCTAAGTATAATAATAAAAGTAGAACATAAGAAGTTAATTATTTGTTTTTTAAAATTAAAACCATTATCTAAGCAAAATTATGTGAAAGGATGTAAAATAATCATTATTTAATACTAAAAAATTCGGCGAGCTACATATAAAATAACTTTTAACTTAATATTTTGTAAATGCAAATAATTTAAAGTTTAAATATAGGTATTAGAATTTCATTTCTTTAGTTTCTTAATTTACAATGTTCATTTTTCTTTACTTTTTTGGCGCTAGTGATTATGTTTGAGTTAATTTTAATCGTTTCGTGCCTTTCTTTGATTGTAGTTGTTTATTTTTACGAGAAATATTTATCATAAGTGATCAATAAGCGTGATTTACCACCAAGACTGTAGTTTCTCATATTTGGCCGAATATTTTTATAAATACAATAAATTATAGTTGTTGAATTATATAACCTTTGTATTTTTAACAATTATTAATGTCTTGTAAATAAACTCAGATACGTTAGAATGATTTTTAATATTTATGTTTTTTAGATAATTGTCAGAGTTTTAAGTTAAGTGATTTCTATTTAGTGCTTTTTGAATACGCATTGTTTTTAAATTAATTCTAAATTTTATTTAATTCGGTGAGATAAATTATAGGATATAATTTTCATTTGTTGATTAAATTAAATATATAAGCCTCATAATAATTTAAATTGTAATGATACACGTCTCACACATTGTAGGAAATTGGTCATCTTGCCATATGCTGTGCATGCATTTGATTACATAGGTGATTGAACCAAAAACCATTTATCGGTGTATCAACGATATTATTCAATAATTGAACTTTTTAAGTAACATAGATATACAATATTAAACAGTGGTACATTGCTATTCAATGAATTTTCACTTTGTCATTAGCCTAAATTAGACTGGATCCACATAAAGTCCCTTCTTCGGACACCAAAATGAAAGAAATTTTCGAGCGAATAAAAAAATTTATCCAAACAAGTCAAAAAATAGAAATGTAATCAAATGGCGCAGCTTTTATTTGATCACAACTTCGGAATACGTTCCATTAATTTTTCTGTAATAGAACACACAAAAATGAGATAAATTTAGAAAAATTAAAAATGCTCACTTAAAAATAATTATAATATAGACTGAAAAAAGTTTTTTAAATAGAATGAACCGGTATTGTAAGCTTCGAAAGCATGTTGGGTATGACTTTAGGTATTTTTTTAATTAATTTAAAAACGAATATGTAAGTTTATTTGAAAAAAGTAAACTTAAATCGATAAAGATGTCCTTAATGAATAAATTAATTACCTAATAAACGTGATGATTAAATAAAGGCGGAAGCGAGGAAGTTGATGGCCAAGATGTGTATAAAAGAGGACTTGGACAAATATTCGGAAACTAAGAAAATAACATTAAAATACCCCATTAGCATACATTGATATGGATTCACGCGCTTTGCAATGTAGTTGCAAAACAATATATACGCGATAAAGGTACAGAAAGAACTAATACCAAAAACAAATAATTATGCAATAGTTATACGAAATGAAATTGTACAATTTTAATTATAAAAAAACAATATACAAAAAGGCAGTAATTTTAAATTTGATGAAGTTAAAATAATTGAAGCAACAGAGATACCCATCAGAAATGGGATTTTATGTTTTTACATTAATGTGTAAATAAGCAATAATAAACAAAAAAACGTAATGAAAATCCCTGCCATCCTACAATAAATAGTTTTAAGTAAAATTCAAAAAAGAGGGAAATAGCATTTGTAGCAATAAAATAAATTTTTTTTATCAATAAGTTAAAATGTTGTGCATTTTATTGTTAAAAATTGCTGATGTTAATATCAAAATTCAAACAATTCGAAAATGATAAAATAATTAAAAGAATAAATTAACCAAACTAATAAAAAAAATAGACACTGATATTTATTTCTGATTATTCTCTCCACACAACTAAGAACATCCCAGTACTTAATACAACACCAATTTTATAATACGCCGCAAAAGAAAATTCTCAACTTGTTCTACGACGTTCAAAAATCAATGATATGTATTATTACAAAAAAAAATTATAAAAAAGAGAATATAGTAAAAATACGAGGTAGCAAGTCTGAAGTTAACCATAAAAGCATTAAAAAAATAAACAAGTCATGTGAATAAATAATGCGTCAATATTATTTCCTTATTTTTTATTTAACTACAAATCTAAGCTTTTTGATTAAAAATGAATATCCATTATCTAAGTTAATTTGAAAAGAGGAAATCAATGACTATTTTATTGAAAAAAATGATAAATGTACCATCACTTCACAGCAATATATATATTCGACATAAAAACCAACAATATCTTCAAAGTTGTTTGCTATCACATGCATTTTTCTGTATAGCCATGTCGACAAAAAAGCATACAATTTTGAGTAAGAAAAACTCGATTTTTAGGGGTGCATTTTTTTTAAAATTGAAAAAACGATTCTTAGGGGTGTATTTTTCGATTTTATTGCATTTTTGTAAGCAATTTTCCCAAAAACCTGAAAATATGTACCAAAAAGTCCGATATATGTATAAAAATATGTACATATGTAATATGTAGAAAAATCCCGAAATATGTAAAAATATGTAAATAAAAGTCCCAACTTTTATAAGCATATAACAAAAAAAAGTTGTTTTTCTTACTAATTAGACTACGTAGAATCCAGGAAAAAATATGTATTTACATATTTTTGACAGCCCTAATAATAAGTAACATTTGTACCTTCTGACAATAATATGATACATTTATTATATTATATTAAATTAAATTTTTGGATCTGGAAGCGAATTATCTTATTTTTTTAAGTTATTTATCTTTTTTGACTGATCCGAAACAGACGCGAGCAGATCAACCAGGTCTCTTAGGACTCTGGAGTGTCGTTATAATTACGATGACAATGACGACGAATCACCAGCACAGCACTGTCGCACTCAACCTTTCGATCAAATATTTCATTTGGTGAATTTGAGTGAAATATTGCAAGGGCAAATAGTGAGAACATCCGTAAAGTTGATTTTTTTCAATTCTAAGTTCTTCGGGCAATGAACTAGATAATTTTTCTTTGATTTATTGAGATTTTTATGATTAAAATAACTTTAACAATAAATTAATATAATTTAAAACTTTAACGATAAAATAATATAATTTATAACATGGTCAATGGATCAAAATGCATCCCCAACTCAAAAAAATCGCGGATTGGTCGTGCTTTGTTACAACATTGATAGCTGAGTTGCTCCAGACCGGATAAGCTCTGTGATATGGCCTTTGGCTATCTTTTTTGTCCTCTCAGACCTAAGTATTAGAGTAGGACACGGTCGGTTAACCGAACCGAAACCGAAACCGAAAACCGGCTTTTTTGGGCCAAAAACCGAAACCGAAAACCGGGGGTCGGA